>JANHAO010002511.1:0-28424 GCA_026873985.1 Saraca asoca
TAGTCCAACAACACAAGTTAGTACTCAGGCTAATGATAATAATAACAATGATAGTAATATCACTAAACATAAGATTAAATAATAATAATGAAGTGTTTTCACAGATAGCCAGCATCTGTCATCATTTGATATAAAGCTTCGGCTCGTATAGAGTGTAGCATTCCAAAGAACTGGCATTTCACCTTCTCATCCAGACATAGAAAGTTATAACACTTCATGCCAATCTCCGGCATTATGTGCAGTTCTTCCAATTCAGCCCACACAACCCCCTCATTGTAGAAACGAGGTCTACTCTGCTCAAGGATAGTGAGGCCCCTCTCTGCAAGTTGAGTTTGCCTTTTATGCAGGGAAACAGATCTATCGTAAAAGTAGTTCGCTTCTTTGATTGCATCGACTAGATCCTTGATTCCCATTGACATCTTTTCCATGTGGTTCTCTAGGACGTCGGACATAGGCATCTTCCACTTGGAACCCATTGAAGAAGAAGTTCCATGACTGTCGCTATTGTTAGCACCAGCTAGACTAAAGGCATCCATGTGGCCAGTTGATGAGGTTTCATTTTCCATGACTGTATTAGTTTGGAAGGGGTCAAAGCCTTCAGCCGAGTCATTGATATTCATCATTGAATATATTGTTCGCACCTTCGTGCACAGAGAATTCATTGTTACCTTAGTCGTCCATCTAATGAACATGCGGCCATGCAATTTACAGTGAAATATATGTAACATGCAATTAACCAACAAGGCAACGGCTTACAATGTATAAGGTAACATCTTCAAAACAACATTAGGATGGGTAAAATGTAGAAAAGGAATAGCAGTAAGCACAAATACAAAACCATGTGATACATGAAGTTAGGCAAACATTGACACTTGTATTAATTAAGCAATAGTGTTTAAGCTGATCAAACAACACACATTTCAATCAAATCATAACATACCAATCTACCAGGCTCACCAGAGTTCAGCTAGGCCTTGGTAAGTGTAGTGCACACATGGGAAGATGCAGTTTGAAATAAACAAGTCAATCTGGAGAGTTGAAAATGAACCAACATATGTTTTATAAAATTCTTGAAACTAGTTAACATGAAATAACAACTCAAAACCTAAAGGATCAGTTCAAAATAGCATTTCACCCCTTTTATCTAGCATCACTGATACAAGCCACTGTGACACCATCCAAAGCCAAAATGCCTGAATGAAGCAGACAAACACATTTAGTAAAATGGCAAAATGCAACAAACAAACACATTCAGGTGAAATCTAAATTGCAGTAGACAAACACATTCAGTTGAAATCCAAATTGCAGCAGACAAACACATTCAGCAAAATGGCAAAATGCACCATAGAAACACATTCGATAGACAAAGACAAAGAAGCTGAAAACAACATCACTAGATTTGTTCAATAAAATATCATTAACAAAAATGTTGCCTTGTACATATTAGGGTGGTCAAATACATGGTGGCTGGTTGCAAAATGCATGAAGGGCCAAATACAAGGGTAAGCTATTGTGTGTGTGAGCATGAACAATGCATGTGTGAGAATGAGCAGGAAGAGGCAGAAATGAAACAGCCACAGAAAACCCAAGAAGGAGACCGGCTATGTGCCATGCCAATCTACCGTCCTCACCTTGGATGGCGGCGGCGGTGAGCTGGATCGGGGTTGAACAGTGCCGACATGGGAAGGCTGAGTTAAAGCAGTCCAAGACGAAGAGAAGAACTCCGGTGAGTTGTATTGGACTATGTTGGCAGAATGAGGTTGGCAGAGGCGTGACGAAGCTTTAATTTGGTCAGTGGAGAGACCGGAGGTATGTTTCGGGAGGTTGGCTGTGGAGCTGAGGTCTGGGATGGACAAAATGCAGTCCACTGTGTGCTTTCCTTGCCTTTTCTGTGCACTTCTCTATGGAAAAAAAAAACCACGGGCCCCATGTGTTTGCTTTCCACATGTCTTCCTTTCTGTCCATTTTTTGTGCAGCTGCCAATCACAGGAATTTGATTTTCTACGTTTGTTTTCCGCGAGACTTTTCCTTTCCGCGCGTTTTCCACGCTTCCAATCAGGCCCTAAGTGTTCATGAATAATAAAATTAGACGAATAAAAAACAATATATTATACAACAACTATTTTCACCTGGATATTTGATCAAACAACTGGAATCCATTTTCAAATAAACAAGTAAATGAACTCAAGCGCACAGTTGGACAACATATGAAAATTTAAGCAAAGAAAGTAGAAATTACAACAAGCACAAGGTCAAACAAAGATTTAATAAACACATTCCATTCGTAAACTTCATAAAAGCTATACAATGAAATAAAAAAAATACAATTAAATTCTAATCTCAATATTCAATTGAAATTTACTACCTCAACACTCAATTGTAGAGATTTCGATTTAAAGTTGAATTTCATTTGTTTGAATTATTGAGATTGAATATGAAATTGAGCAACAATTCACTGAATCCATTCAATAGTAATTGTCTCTAGCAATTAATTCTACTTTAATTAAAATTTTTTTTAAAAATATATCCAATGTTATTCTTATTTTTAAAGATCTTGCACACATAATTTTTAAAATCATAATTAAGGAATTTTAATATTTTGTGATAGAATTTTTAGAATGCTACCTAAATTTAGTGCTTAAAGTAATAAATTATTCAAATGATATAAATTTAGTACTCAATGGATTTAACACTTAAAATTCAATGCTAGAAGTTTTAATGATATCAAGCATATCCTGAATCTAAGATAATAAAAAAGAGTTTTAAATATATTACCTTTAAATTTATAATTTAAATAAACTTCTATCAAATTTAATAAAACTTTGATTTAAGTTTTATCATAAACTAAACTAAAATAGTCAGTATTCTTCCTTGTGTAGTAATACTTGATATTGTTTTGGGATTTTCCCACTTTAGTATTTTGAATTCAAACTCAAAATGTTATACGTGTGTGTTAAGTAATTTATCATTCCTGTTATTACAAAAAAATATATATATAAAGTAAACTAAAATATTTATGTAATTTTAAAAATAAATAGTAAATAAAATTTTTTAGAATAATAGTAAATAATTTATTTATTATTTATATTTAGTTTTAACGTGAGAAAAATAAACAATACATGACATTTTAAACATCTACTTACCCTTGGTTTGAAATGATTAAAAACAAGATTTCATTTCATTTAAATGGTGTTTGGATTTAAGTTAAAAGGAATTTCATTTCAATTTATTTCATTTAGAATTCTTATTTTCATTTGAATTTATTTCAAATTTTTCATGAAAAGATAAAAATTGAAAAAAAAAACTGAAATGATTTTATTGAATAGTTTCCTCTTTCTTCGAAGGAATAGTTTAAGCACGTTTCTGTCTTTCTTTTTCCAATTTTTTTTAATCTCTTTTTTGGTAATTTTTTCTTTAGTTAATTACATGAAGCTGAGCATTCAATTATCGGAAAGGGATGTCCTTGAAGATAAACCAATAGTTTCATGTAAAGATATATAAATTTGAATATCATCTTAAAATTAAATGTGATTTTTTATTTTGAACTGCGTTAGTGTGGGTACTTTTCATTTTTTTATTTGCCCAACAACCCAACTATTTTGTGTAAAAAAGGAATAAAGATGGCTGAATGAAGAAGAAGAAGATGGAGAATTTTGCACTTCAACAAGGGGTCGTAAAGAAAAACTTTGAATTATTAGGTGATTGGTTACTTGCAACCAAAGACTCAGATTTATAACTAGAATGATGGTCCAAATTTGTGTTGTATGGCATACATTTGAAAATGATCAATTGTACCATAGAATTGCCCCTAAATATATTTACTTACTTTCATATGATCTCACTCTGTTCGCTTATCAGACTTACTGATCTCTTTGGCTAAATTGTTCGTCAGAGATCATGGCAGTTATAATTTTCTAGACCAGATATTGGAAGAGGAGTTAAACACCAAACGATCAGTCGTGATAATCATGTTCAAATAACAAAAAGAAAGACCGAAGCACAATTATAGGAAGACTCGATTTCTCTGACACACAAGAACAAAGGCACAAATAATTGTGTTTGGAAGTGATTTCATCTCATTTCAAAATAAATTATTTTAATTCATATATAAAAAAAATTTATTGTTTAAATATTATGTCAAAAATAATTATTCTGATTTATTTGTAAATAAATACTTTTATTTAAAATATATTGAAAATTATATGAAATTTAATAAAAAATAAATTTTATTGAAATCATAATAAATAAAATATTAGAATGATTGTAAATTTTTTTGATGGAATAAGTATTTTGGGCCAAATGAGAAGAATAAGAATTCTTGATAAATTTGACGGATTTTGTAATGATGCAAATGTAATTAAAGCATGAATTATAAATGAAATAAAATAAAATCTCTTTTAACTTAAATCTGAACATCTTTTTAAAAAATTATTTAAAAATAAAATAAAATCTTATTTTTAATTATTTGAAAAAAAAAATAAAAGAACAAAAACCAGGCTAATTTGGGTCAACTAAATTGGGGACCAACTTTCATCAGGGGGCTTCAAGTCAAGTCGAAGTCACTGAGATAAACTTGGACCATCAGTCCATTTTGGTTTAAACTTGGGCCATATTTTGAACGAACAATGTTTTTCGTTCATGCTGCAATTACTAATACCGTCCCTGCGTCATTCTCGTTGACTCTACTTTCCATTTAGCACGTTTCGTTGATAACAACGAAAACAAAAAATGATGATAACCACAATAACGACGACGAAGATGACAAATATTGTGGTAGGTAAAATTTAATTAAACTATGAATCATATACAAAACTTAATTGCCTTAATAAAAAAATAATTTCACATAGATAAATAATTATACTAGTTTATAATATATCAAATTAATTGTTACAAATTTATTGTAATTTTATATGTCCAATTAAACATTACCAAAAATTAATAAAAAGTTATTAAAATTATCACCGATATAAATATAATAACATATTATCACTTATTTAGTAAATATAATAATATATATGATAAATTTTAACTAAATTATTATAAATTCATGTGCTAAATTCTAACCTATCCAACTAAATATAATAACATATTAAACATTGCAAAAAAGTGATAAAAAATTAATTTCATTATATACACAGTACGTTAATAAATGTAGTTGACTTGTAATTTAAAACCCAGGTGCAATACAGACAAACCCAACATAAAAATTCATTTTGAATCATTAATAAATATGTAAATACAATAAAATATGTTGGTACATTAAAAATATCACGTAATCATTTTATACAAATTAATCATTCTCTTAACCATGTAAACTTAAACAATATTTCAAGCCAATCCTTTATGCAGGAGACACATAATTTTGACATCAATGCCTAAACTATTAATCTGATACATCAAATTATCCAAAAATTAATATATGTTCCAATCTAGGAATCTTATAAGGTTGTTTTCTCCCTCCATTCCATTTCCCAATGGATGTGCACCATAATGGTTCATTAAACAAAACGATCACCTATTTATATGATAAGAAAAACACCTTGAATAAATAAAATCAATCAAAAAATACAATCAACCTACAGATGGACTTTTATACGTAAAAAAAAATGATAAAATAAATAATAAATATATGTAAATACAGAGAAGTAATTGAATAGCGCATAATCAATTTTAGAAGTGGGCTGGGAGAGTTGACAATTTTGAGTGTTTTGAAACTTGAGAAGGACTTTGGAATTGATCCTTAATACTAAAAATATTTTGGCAGGCTGTTGATTTGGCAAGAGCTGCAAAAGTGACACTTTATTGAAGCTCATCTTCAAGGAAGAGAATCAACAAGGTGAGTGGATAATTCTGCTCCTTTTGTAAACCTCTTTTTACAAATATTAGTTTTGTTTGATATCATGATTTGACATATCATAAATTACTGTGACTATTAAGTATTTTGGAAGTTGCAAATTCCTTGTTTTTATTTATTTTTTAAATAAAACCATACATTATATATAGTACTACAATATACACACTCTTTCTTTTGTATTATTTACTGCATTTGATGCTAGAAACTTTATTATTTTTCTATAGTGGATGGTTAAAACTATTGAACAAGATGTTAAATGAAATGGATGATAATATGGCCATATGATTCAATTTATCAGTTAGTTGGAATTAGTTCTTTACTTCTGAAAGCATATTGTCATATAAATTTTTTTTGTTAATTGAGCGTTCTTGAAATTGATTCCATTGAAAATTCCTTTAGAAAACCTCTAAGTGCATTTGTGATAGAACTATATTTGTTGAAGGAATAAGAAGAGAATATCTGTTAGAAGAATAAAGTGTTGATGATGACTGATGTCTATTAGGCAGGGTTGCCTTTAGGAATTGCTCATTAGATTCTAATTGTATATAGAAAATTTGAATTCTTTTATGATTATTTGAAAACTTATGAAGTAAGAACAATATTAGTGGTTTTCTTTATTGGGTAACATGCTTATGAATTAATGTTTATATCTCTGTATATGTACGTATTGTTACCCTACTTTTGAATATGAATGGTAAATTAATTATGGGTTTTCTAGGGGATTATCTATTCACTGAGTTTCTATGAAACTCATTTCATTTTCTTTTTTGTTTTCAGAGCTTGAGGCCACTTTCACTATTTACCACATCCATCTGGTCTAGAGTTTGATCCTTGATTAGGTAAACTTCTATTGCAGAGCACGAATATATATTGATTGTGATATTCTTGGCAGTTGATGTAGTCGAGTCGTTTATGTGATTGTGTATGGTTGTTGCCTAGTAATTTGTGTACATTATGATGTCTAGGCTTTTGTGATATTCTGTTTAGTTGTACAGGTTGTGAATAGAGCATATAGCCCTCAGTTGTTGTACTACCCTAGTGCCCAGGGTTCGAAAAACAAAGAAAATTCTATCGAATTTTTGTCAAATATTTGATGAAGTATTTTGATAGTTATGTCTATGTTGTTTAGATTTTTCCTCATTTCTTACCTATTTTATACTTGTCTAGTTGCTCTTGACAATTGAGGTAGGTAACATTCAGAATTTTACTAAATGGTTAGGCTTGTAATAAGTTACCCATCAATGACTTTCTACACCGATCACATATCTTGAATTGGGGCATGACACCAAGTTGATGAAGATGCTCTTGGGTGCTGAGCTCATCTATAAAAAAGGAGATTTTGTTCACTTCAATGCACACAAGTAAATCTTCTTCCCTCTTTAAGAAGGCTTTTCTCTCTAATGTTCTCTATCAAGTCCTCTTCTTAGATCTTTATTGGCAAATCTATTCTTGTGAGAGTTTGGGAAATATTGTAGTCTCTTTGAAATGAATCCATTTTAATTCTTAAGTATTGTAGAAGGTTCACTAGCTAGGGATTGGGTGTGAGTGAAACATTTGTAAGAAACCTTGTAGCTAGAAATTGTTCATTAGAGTGAGGCTAGAAAAATCCTCAAGGTATGATGAGGGATTGCTAGTCCATGAAAGATCAAGTGAGAAAGATTGTAAGAGATATTCAAAGGAAAAAGTGTTAATAGATAAACCCTCAAGGTGTCAATTGCCCTTGAGAGAGTGGAGTAGACCCAGAGAAATGATTTTCTCTTTGAACCATTGAACCTCTATACATCAATGCTATCATTCTCTTTCCCTACTATTTTAATTTTCGTGGACTTTAATTTGCTTATCTTTATAAGTTATTACCTTGATCTTTCATATACTTAAATTGCTCTTTACAAAGGGGAAGTTTTTAAAATTATATATTTGTGCCAATTCATCTCCTTCTTGATGTTTTTATCCTATCATGAAACACTTCCGAAACCACAAAGAATCACGTGACGAACTGCAAAAAAAAAAGAAAAAAAAATCCATTTTAGAACTGTATAAAGAAGAAGAAGATACGAAATAAAGATGGCATTTGTAGAGAACAGTAATTTTACACAGCTATATATGTATGAATTAAAAAAAAATAATAATTTCAATGTTAGGAGACCGTGACTTCGAAAAGTGAAAGCTTTACTATTTATTTGTGATAATGACATGAAAAATAGTAAAAAAAAAAAATTGAACTTTTTCCTACACAAGCATGCATTGACAAAAATTTTGCAACTAATATAATTTATACCTTTTTTGTACAACAAAACCTGGATAACAAATGTTGACTATTGAAAAAGGTGCATTTTTCAGTTTTGTAATTTATTAAAATTTAAAACTTCTAACTTTGTCATCCACCATTATTCATGCTTTACATTTAACTATACAGCGAAATATACAATTCAGATAACCGAATGTATGTCTGATAAGTTATATAAAGCACGGGAACTTAATAAGCAAAACTCTGAGATAAAAAGGCAGCTATGTGCAAATACTTTAAGGGTGTTTAATATAATGTCTCACTCACGAATATGAGCTAAGGTGCAATTAGATTGCATTTTATTTCCACAATCAAATGGTGTTTTTTGGGTCTGCGAAAACTAAAGATAATATGTGTGTATGATAGTAATGGCAAAGAAATAGATTTTGGTTTGGTTATAGTTTTTCCAATAATTACTTATTTTAGGAACTGGTAAGTGCTAGGTTTACTTTAATTTGTTGAAAATAATTGGAGTCATTAAAACATTTAGATCTAATCACTCCATACACCTTGTATATATGTAAAATAATAAATATACAATTGAACTTGCACCTTGGAGATTATTTATATCTATAGCCACTATACATAATCTCTATTCATAATCCTATGAAAGGGAAAAGAAAGAAAAAAGAAGAGAGAAGAGGTGAACACCTCTTTACCCTAGATGTGGTCATTAGGTTAGAGTCTATCTATTATCTCAATATGGCAATAACAGTGACATATTGGATGAGAGTAGAGACCTCTTCCTGTGGGAACAAATTAGGCTAGCCTTTCCATCATTAATAACCTAACAAATAAAGATCATGTAACAATAAATCCATAGATAATCTAAGCACCACATTAAAATCTAATAACAAATATAATCACATATTTGAGATAATAAACAAACAATATTATTTGAAATTTAGTAATTCAACTTAAAATAAATTAACTAATTATGTTAGTCCACAATATCATTCTAACAATTTCTTACTTGGATAGCATAGGTCAGGAAATACAATATGGATTATAGCTAAAATAATAAATGCAAATAATGATTTGGTACTATATAATCATTAGTTGACAATAAGATTATATGCCTTTAACATGTGGATCATCAAATTCGATAGGGACATTGATATTACACATGCTAAGACCTATACCTCTATGGCCAAACACAAAGTGGATGTGAAGAACAAAGAATTACAAAATAACAAATGTTATCATATGTAAATCTCACCAAAATGGTCCTAGCATCTTCCTAGGATCCATTACTGAGACTTTACAACATATCTCTGCTCAAAAAAAATTGAGATTGGATCAAAATGTCTTTACATTATAATTAAGTAGTATGTCACAAATTTCATTAAAATTATGCTCAAGAACAAAATATGATAATGAAACGTTATTATGACAGCATTAGTCATTCATATATACTCCTACTAATCGATAACATTGCAAGGTTGAACCAACCCCATTTGAGTTAATAATGCTCTAAATGGTAAAAGCCTACTCATAAGTGGGTGTATAGTTCATGGCTTTCAACATAATATAACTATTATATAGGCACTCCAACTAACAGAATATACCATAAGGCAAAACAATCTCATTTGAATCAACATTACTCCAAATGATAAAACTTTTTAGAAGTGGAGTTCCATAGGCATTTAAAATAAGTATAAAACATTGAATTTTCTCTCTAACAACATCAGTACCTATAAAAGAAATAGACAATAGTAAAGTTGCCACAACATAAATGCCATGCCCTAATCCACGAAATGTGACCGGCGTAAAAGGTCACCTTTAGGAAATCCCTTACAAGCCTAACAATGCAACATCTTGATATACTAAAACTCAATTTACATTGATACTTGACCAAATATTTGTGTATCAAAATCTAACAAGAATTTGGCAAAGTTTTCTTTATTTTTCAGACATCTAGACTTAAGGCCTATACAACAACAAACAAGGGCTAAATGCCCACCACAACCTATACAACAATACACAATTAACAATGGCCCAGATAACACAAATCTACATCCTACTAGCACTCATCCTACTAGGCACTCATCCATCAAATTATATGCACACAACTATGCTATCAACTGCTAGAGTCTTCACTATTAATATATCTTTAAACTTCACAGGAAGAGGTCTACTCGATCAATGAGCAGATCCTGTACCAGTGTGAGGTGGAGGAATAGTAAAAGTGCCCTCAGGCTTTGAAAAACATTAAGAAAAAAGGGTAAATTTTATAGAAACTTAGTGAGCTGATAATCCCATAGAAAACTAAAAACTTCATTCATAATTCATATTCAAAAGTATGTAGCTGTGAAAATAAGCTTACCTATTCGAAAGCCATGATCTCAAAATTGCTTTGGAAACTTTCATCCATCAATAAGTTAAATAATTAAAAATATAATATTCAACAATGTAAAAATGAGCAATAAAGTATGCTACTATGAAATTATCCATCATGGCATAAACATGAGAGAAATTCAATAAAGCTTTCAAAAATATATCAATACTCGATTAGCAAAACACTTAACTGGATTCCCAGAGGACAATTTCTAAAGGCATCCATACCTAATAAACATCACCATATTCCATCCAAATATGCCTGTAAACATCACCATAATCCATCCAAATGCACATGTAAGCATCACCATAATCCATCCAAATACACCTATTAAATATTCTATTCACAAGTGCATTTGAGGGTTTTTAATGAATTTCTAAGCTATTCAGGACCTTAATATATCATTTGAAAACATTATACTACTAAGTCTCTTCACAAATAAGAGACATTTTATTCATATCATCCTAATATCAATAGTTGTTATAAAATGTGTAAATACACTAAATCATTTTTGTATTTATTCATTTTATGGTAAAATGGAATCACCAATTCCAATAACGTTCATCAAGATAAAATTCTTCTTTTCATCATGACAAATTATTTTCATATGTATATACATAACATATAGTTAGGCTTTCGAAACAAGTCAACATAGAAAAATCCGATTATTCTAAAAATTATAAAAATCCATATCATAAAATTATTTCATATTGAAAATGGGATTTATCAAGGTGTAGGATTATCCATTTGATCGTGCATGTCGAGGCCGATCGAATTAGAAATTTATAAACTGAAGCTACCAAACTAACTTGTAGCATAGGCAACCCAGGTTGAACCCAGAGATCATTTGTAAGATGATATCAATCAAATTAGGAGATGTAAATTAGGGGGGGTTTGGCAAAAACTAAGCTAAGCTACACTAACAAAACATGCAATGTAGAAACAAAAACACGACAACAACATGCAACCAGCCAAGGGGCTCAGCTTCCAATTTTGGAGGTAGATGTAACCTATATGCCATAGCACCAATCCTTCTCTTAATAGGAAATAGGCCTATGTACCAGGGATTCAGCTTTCCCTTTTTGCCAAATCTCATTACTCCCTTAAAGGAAATATCTTCAAGGACATTGATCACCCACTCAGAGCTCCAAGTCCCTTCTTCTCTTATCAGCATAAGATTTTTGATGGCTTTGATCTGTTATCAACTTTTCTCAAATGATTTTAATCTTTTCATTTACATCTTACACCAAGTCTTGGCCTAAGAGCTTCACCTCTCCTGTTTCAAACCATCCAATCAGAGATTTGCATTTCCTTCCATATAATGCTTCGAAAGGGGTCATCTGAATAGTAGAATGGTAGCTATTATTATGAGCAAATTCAATCAAGGGCAAGTATCTCTCCCTGTTACCTTTGAATTCCAGCACATAAGTCTAAAACATGTCTTCTAACACTTGAATGGTCTTTTCAAATTAACCATCAATTTAGGGGTGAAAAGCTGTGCTAAAATGAAGTTATGACCCCAAAGTCTCTTGAAAAGATCTCCAAATCAAGCAGTGAATTGAGTACCTTGATCGGATATAATTAATAATGGAACCCTTGTAAGGACACAATCCGATCAAGGTATAACTGGGCATACTAAGAGGTTGAATAGGTGGTTTTCACTAGAAGAAAATGAGCACTCTCAGTCAAATGATCAACAATCACCTAAATGGAATTATAGCTTTTTGGAATCTTGGGTAGCCCAGTAAGAAAATCCATGGTTACTCTCTCCATTTCCATTCGAGGATTTCTATATTCTGGTGTAGGCCTGTGGGTCTTTGGTATTCAACCTTCACTTGCTGGCATGTTAGACATTAGGAAACAAATTTCACGATGTTTCATTTCATTCCTTCCCACCAATAACCCGTCTTAAGATCCTAATACATGTAATTGCTATGAGGCTGCATAGCATTAGAAGATGAGTGAGCTATATGCATGAGTCACTGTCGTAGATTAGAAACTTCTAGCACCCATATATGGCCATGGTAAATCAGGGCTCCACTACTATTTCTTACCAAACCAAAATTTGGTTCTTTCTTCATTTTGTCTAGCAACCTGTTTGTGTTCTCATCGTGAGCCTGTATATTTATTATTTGATTAACCAAGGGAAACTGCATTTGCACATGAGCCATAAATATTCTAGGTTCTACAATCTACAAGTGAGTTCCACTCGCTTCTACCTCATGTATCTCTTGAATAATCGTTCTTTTAGGAACTTCAATGTGAGCAAGGCTTCCCACATGCTTCCTACTTAAGGCATTGGCTACCAGATTGGCCTTGCCAAAATGATACAAAATAGTGCAATTATAATCTTTCACTAATTCCATCTAGCGGTGTTGCCTTAAGTTTAGATCTTTCTACTCAAAGATATACCTTAAGCTCTTGTGATCAGTGTAAATTTCACATTTCTGGCCATACAAATAATGGCGTCAAATCTTCAAGGCAAATACTACTACAGTCCTTTCCAGATTATGAATGGGATAGTTTTGTTCATGCTTTTAGAGTTTCTATGATACATCGGCTATGACTTTACCTTGCAGCATAAAAACACACCTAAGACCGATTGTGAAGGCATCACAATATATTGTATAATTTCTACCACTGGTGGGTAAGGCCAATTTTGAAGTGCTTCTACACTTTTGGAATCCATATTGATAGTTTCATTTGAAAACATGTGTCCCAGAAAACCTACACTGGTTAAACAGAACTCATATTTTGAAAATTTTGCATAGAATTGATACTCTCTAAGAGTCTTCAACACTAGTCTCAAATGTTGTTCATGAGTCTGGTCATCAACAGAATACACCAAAATATCATCAATGAATCCAATCACAAATTGATCCAAAAAAGGTTTAAAAATCCTATGCATCAAGTTTTTGAAAGCTGTAGGAGCATTTATTAGTCCAAAATACATTGCCAAGAACTCACAGTGACCATACTGGGTTCAAAAAGTTGTCTTAGGAATGTCTTCCTTTTGGATTCATAGTTGATGATAACCTATTCACAAGTTGATCTTAGAGAAGTATTCAGCACCTTGAAGTTAATCAAACAAATCATCAATTCTAGCCAGCGAATACTTGTTCTTTATTGTGACTTTGTTCAGCTGCCTATAATCAATGCATAGTCTCAAGGTTCCATCCTTCTTCTTTACAAATAACACAAGGGCTCCCCACGGAGAAGTATTAGGATGGGTAAAACCCTTATTTATCAAATCCTTCAATTGCACCTTCAACTCTTGTAACTTAGTTGGTGCCATGTGATATGGTGGAATAGAGATGGGATCAATTCCAAAAACAATATCAACACAAAATTCAATTTGTCATTCTAGTGGCATTCCAAATAGTTCTTCTTGGAAGATATTAGAGAACTCCCAAACCATTAGTACATTTACTACCTTTTGTTCCATCGGTTCTTTATCCCAAATGAATGCCAAGTAAGTTTCACATCCCTTTTTAGTCATCATACTAGTACGCAAGGCAGAAATTAAATTAATAGGAACATCACCCCTATCTCCTTGAAGTATAAGAACCTCTCTATCTAACACATAAAAGCTGACCAGTTGTTATGACAATCAACACATGCATAATGTGCTGATAACCAATCCATACCTAGGATAACATCAAAATTAACCATATTTAGCACAATCAAGTTGGAATGCAAAATAGTTCCACACATGCTAATTTCGCATGAGGAAATCATTTCACTAGCTATCAATGTCTGACCTAGGGGAGTAGATACCAACAACTATGATTATAGAGGGATTCAGGGTCTAACAAGTCATACAGCCAAGTACGTAGATACAAATGAATGGGTTGCACTTGAATCAAATAATACATAAGTTGTAATAGAATCAACTATTACGGTACCTATGACCTCAGCATCAAAGGCCTTGGTG
Organism: Saraca asoca; assembly: GCA_026873985.1. NCBI lineage: Eukaryota > Viridiplantae > Streptophyta > Magnoliopsida > Fabales > Fabaceae > Saraca > Saraca asoca. The sequence goes on from JANHAO010002511.1 coordinate 14,414, forward strand.
TCCTGCCTTGTCAGGGTGTAAACTTTTGTAGTAGCTCCCTAATCACTACCATGGCCTCTACTAGTTGAGCTTCTACCTCCCCCTCTAGTAGCAGAACCATATGCTAAGGGCCTCACAGGTGGCACAAATTAATGTAGAGCACTCTCAGATGCACTTGTGGCTCCAATGCCACTAGGCTAAATAGAAAAGTAGGGGCAGTCTCTTACCAAGTGGCCTAACTGACCAATCCATAACAGGCTTTAACTCCTCACCTACCAATCTCTAAATGAACTCTCCCACAAAATTGGCACAACCTTAGTGTCTCAAATCTATTTGGCACAAACTTGGTGCCTCAAATCTAACCAAAGTAGGATGACTTGAACTAGATCCCTCAGGAGGATGATAATTGAAAGTAGAAGCACCTATGGGCCATCTACCCTGAGCACCCGCACCTAAATGTTGTGAGGATATAGGTACCTTAGGTCTCCAAGAGGAAAGTGCACTAGAAGTTGTAGATGTCTATCCCTTGAAATTTCCACTAGAGCTTGAAGATCTAAATCTCTTTCTTGATGTACCCGGGCCTGCTATTGCCTCTTCCTCTTTTATTGCCTTTGTAATCTCTGTTGAGTCAATTCATGTACAAAGTCACCTATAACTCTTTGTAAGACTGCAGCCACACTGGGGCATCTAAAGTCAAAGGGCCAATTGAAGCTCCAGGTGTGGAAGGAGCCTCTGATATAGATTGAGAAACTTCTGGTTGCACTTCTGCTTATGCAACCCTGCCTCAGCCTCTAACGTGGACTCGGCCCCTACATCTACCTTGTTCTTGAGGTAAAGGTTAGAAAGAAGATAGCTTATGGGAGGCTTTTTCGAACACTCATTCCAGTCAGCGTCCAGAGTGAGCAATAGATTAAGTTCTAGGTAGCATTTTTTTTCCTATTATCAAATAGAAAGATTTGTTTATGCAAGATTTAAACACACTAATACACATAAGATTCAAAGATTTAGGCAATGCAAAGATTTTCAACATAATCATGTGGGCATCAACATATCTTCATTCATGTGTTATGCTCCCAAGCACACTAATATGAACTCGGTATATTTATACCATCTTGGCTGTAAGAGGCCCCTATTCATGCACCTAAACCTTGGACCATGCTCTGATACAAACTTTGTCACACCCCGATCCACAAAATGTGACCGGCATAGAAAGTGACCATTAGAAAACCCCTACAAGCCTGATAATGCAACATCTTGACATACCAAAACTCAATTTACATTGATACTTAACCCAATATTCATGTATCAAAATCTAACAAAAATCCAATAGAGTTTCTTTTGTTTTTTGGACACCTGGGCTCAAAGCATATACAATAACAAACAAGGGTTACATGCCCACCATAATCTGTACAACAATACACAATTAACAACGGCCCAGATAACACAAATCTACATCCTACTGGGCACTTATCCATCAAATTACATGCACACAACTATTCTAACAACTGTTAGGCTCTTCACCATTAATATACCTTTAAACTCCACAGGAAGAAGTCTACTCAATCAATGAGTAGATCCTGTACTAGTGTGAGGTGGAGGAATAATAAAAGTGCTTTTGAGCTCTGAAAAATATTAAGAAAAAGGGATGAGTTTCATAGAAACTTAATAAGCTAATAATCCCAAAAAAAAACCAAAAACTTCATTTATAATTCATATCCAAAAATATATAGCTATGAAAATAAGTTTACCCGTTCAAAATCCATGATCTCAAAATAGCTTTAGAAACTTTCATCCATCAAGAAAGTCAAATAATTAAAAATATAGTATTCAATAGCATAAAAATGAGCAATACAGTATGCTACTATGAAAATATCCATCATGGCATAAACATGAAAGAAATTCAATAGAGCTTTCAAAAATACTTCAATACTTGAGTAGTAAAACACTCAACTGGATTCCCAAAGGATAATTCCTAAAGGTAACTATACCTAATAAACATTGTCATAACCCATCCAAATATGCCTATCTAATATTCTATTCACAGGTGCACTTGAGGGTTTATAATGAATTTCCAAGGGATCTAGGACCTCAATAAATCATTTGAAAACATTATGCTACTAAATCTCTCCACAAATAAGAGACATTTTATTCATATAATCCTAATATCAATAGTTGTTATAAAATGTGTAAATATGCTAAAGCATTTTCATATTTATTCATTTTATGGTAAAACAGAATCACTAATTCTAATAACTCATCAAGATAAAATGCATCATTTCATTGCAACAAATCATTTTCCTATGTATATACATAACATACAATTAAGCTTTTGAATCAAGTCAACATAGAAAAATCCCATTATTCTGAAAGTTATAAAAATCTATATAATAAAATTATTTCATATTGTAAATGGGATTTATCAAGGAGCAGAATTATCCACTCACCTTAGACACTCCTTAAAGTGAAAGATCAACTAACTTGGAAAAATTAAGTCACTCAACCTAGTTTGGTATAAACAGCATCAAAATCAATACTTGAACTTAAATCTTAAAGTCCTTCAACTAAGCACACCTATTTTATTCTAACATTGAACTTCAATATCTAAGTTGAAATTTTAAGATCAAGTAGCAAAGCCACCTACTTGGATTTTCAGTTGAAACTCCAAAAATTTGATGTTAGTGTGCTTGGTTCTTCAATAGGATTTTAACTGAGTCAATTTACAAGAAAATTTTCAACTTTCTTCAGCTTTGAAGGTAAGGGTTTCAAACTAGATCTACTTGAAAACTTGTTGTAGACTTACTATAAAATAAATTTTTTATTCTAGGAATACTCACCACCATCCAAAATATAGGTGGGGAGCTCAACGCCGGCAAGCCGATCTAGGCATTGGTCGAACAGCACATTAGTGGAGAGGAAGAAAGAGAGTCGAGCTACTATAAAACGAGTGACATTGGGAGGTAAATAGAGGAAGAAAGCAGATGGTCAGACATGGCTAGTTAGAGTTGTCCTAAAGGAGGAGGAGATCGCCCAGCAAAGAATGAGCAAAAGCAGGGTAGTTTAGGTTAGAGAGGGAAGCAATGTGAGGAAGAAGAGGCTATTGGGAAAAAAATATAACATAAGGTAAAATAAGAAAAATTACACTTTGATCCCATTGACTTTTCACAATCTTCAAAAAGGTCCTTTTGGAAAAAAGGACAAATTACGTTACGACCCCAACGAAATTTCAAAAGCTGCACTTCAATCCCTTTGAAAAACATTTTCTATTTAATTATTTATTGTTTTAAGGTATTACAATAAACATATGATGATAAGCTCTTAAGCATTAAGACCTAATCCAAATTGTTGCCCTATAGAAAATACCAAACTCTATTATTTGTGCTGAGGTAACTATGAATATCTATTTAACATTAATCATAAAATAGCATCTCCTATTTTCACAACCACACATTTCAAAGGATCAATATACTAAGATAACCATGAATGTCTACTCAACATTAGCTACAAAATAGCACCTCTTACTATCACAACCATATATCTATAAAGGATCGATAATTCACATCTTAAACATAGTTATTTCACCATATAAGGTGAATCAACTACAATGAGTGGGTACAACATCTAACTAAGGTAACTATGAATGTCTATTCGGCATTAGGAATAAAATAGAAACTTATACTATCACAAATACACATCTATAAAATATCATTAATTGACAGATTAAAAATAATTAGGACTTTCCTATTAAAATTGGGGACTCAACCTTCACTTCAACAAAACTCAAGTATAAATAAAATATATTTAAGCACAAACATACAAGATACTTGCGTACATAATTATATCATTGACAATAGAAGCACATGGGACCATCACACTTTCCTATGTTATAGCTATTATGAGGACATAACGATAATTGAGTCTCCACCCCTTTTCTAAAAAAAATATGAAATAATTTTTTTAAAATGACCCATTTAAAATTCTTCTACATTGATTCTTTTCTACAAGAAAAAGTTGACTATAATATGATCCATAATATTTTATTCATGCCAAGTAATTAGGCATATCAGTTAATCCTAAAAAAAAGAAAAAGGATTCCAAAATTTGCCTCGCACAAAAGAGAATTGCATTCCATAGAAGAGGAATCATATTATTTTGAGAGGTTTTTTATTTTTCTTATTTTAAGGATCTCATAATTATATGAAATAATGTCATAGCAATATGGCATGTGCATTATTTATATAATTCATATGTCACCACACATATATAATTAGAATATTTCCTTAGTATTTAAAACAATTTTCACTTTATTTTATCAAAATTGGCTCCATGATGGGTAGATACACAACTAACAAAAGCCACATATATGAGTTCATTATTAAAAAGCTATCAAACCACTTGTCAACTTTAACAAAACAATAAATATGCATTAATTCATTAAATGTGAACATTAATTGTGTCAAAATATTGTAACTTAGAAATTTACTAATTTTGTAAACTTGACAAAATAACATTTTTTTAATTAAATATTGTGATTATAAATTAACATGATTAACACATTAATGTCACATATTAACCTTTCACACAATATTTTTAAAGAGTTATCATACGCAAAAAATTGATTACAATTGGTTCCACAATAAATGGATACATTGTCATAAGGAATGCTTATTATAATCAATTTATGATAGATAAAAATAATTTTACAAACCTCTCATCCTCATAATTGGTCCCATAAAAATAATAATAGAAATTATTTATACAAACACAAAAGTGTTGGAGGAAATTCATCAAAATATATTCATTATGAATATTAATGATGTATATAAATGCAATCATGCTACATATTTCCTCACAATAAATATACAATTTTTATTTACCTTTCATTCACTGTAATTCCATCCAAGGGTCTTGAATTATAGTGAAAAAGCAAGCTAAAAAATACTATCATATTTTAAAACCTAACACCGATAGGACATTTAAGATGATACAATAAAATATGAGATCAACTATTATGTTGTTAAAATTTGAAATTGATAAGACATTTAAAATTTTAAAACCACAAAATCTAAATCTACTATGTATATTACGGTAAAAATATATTAATAATATCACACTAAAAGGGTGAGTACTTTATCAATATATTGTTCTCCCAAAAAAAAATATTCATTTAATTACCACAAAAACATAACCAATCTCACAATAGATGAGTTCTCAGTTACATGATCATAATATAAATAATTAATAAATTCTCAAATAACAACATAATTTTATAAATAAATTATCTCAACAAAGAAATAGTATTAAAATCGAGAGTACGATAAATATGTTGTGTCTAAGAATCTAATATAAAAATTTCAATAGAAAATTCGAAAAATATAATAAATGGGTCCTCAATTATGCAAAATTTATATCATAGGATTTTAACAATAATTGTATGAGATAAAAATAGCATCAAGAGATTTTCTCCTTTACTTTTAAAGCAAGAATATGTCCCATGATACTCCACAACCATCATATGTGGACCTTCTTCTTCAGCTTATCTAGTTATTCATCCTTGTAGAACATTAACAATCCATCTATGTAGCTTAATTAGAGCTTTTCAAAAATTTTCATACAAATTTTTATCTTGCATCAAATTATAAGATATGACATTAAATTTCATATTTCTTGTCTAAAATATATACATAATTAATAATTTAATTTGTATAATATTTTATGTGATTGAATCCAAAATTAATATAATTTCAATCAACAAAAATAGCTAATATTAATTTGGACAAAAAATTATCACAAAAATATATATTCACAAAAAAAATATCCTAAATAAAGAACATGATTAAAAATAATATAAATATGAAACTCACATAAATAATCTTAAAATAATTACAAAGCACAATATATATAATTAGATCACAAGATAAGTCCAATTGAGAATTGGAAATCTTAATATCCTTAAATGAAGCAAACCAGCAGGTATGCATAATAATTATTAAAATAGCTTTCCTTTTTTTCTCTCCTTCTTCCGTCATCTTCCTCCACTTTGCCTTGGCCTCCACGTTACTCGGTGCCAAGGAAACCTCACTTTTTGACTTACTCCCAATTATCTTTTAGGCTATTCTCTATAAAGCTGAGTTTTTTTTATCCATTTAAACCGATTATGCTACAGGTTTTAGTTTCAAACTTGGTTTTAAGTCAAAAACATTTGTTTGGTGTAGCGATTATAATCTTTAATAATTAATTATATATCAAATAATTAATTATAATATTTTTTTAGAAATATTTAATACAACAATTGAAATCTATCAATAATCAATTATATATATAATATACTTTTTCAAACAAAAAACTATTCTAAATAGCTTTTTCTTTTTTTAATCAAGATTATAAAAGAAGAAACATTCATATTTGTACTCATATTATCTTCATTTTTTTTCTTCTTTTATCATCATTTTACTTACTTTAATAGCAATAAAATATTTTTTTTCTCTCTCTTCTTTATTGTATTTGTCAAAAATTTAAAGGCAAAAAATTATTTTTTTATACATCATCCAATTAAAAATAGATTCTGTATAATCAATTATTAAACATAAAATAAATTATCTATAATCAATTATTTAAAAAATAATTATTAATAATTAATTATATTTATAATTAATTTTTTCATGGCTATGACAAACAAGCCAATTTTTTTTTTCATCAACTAAAATCTAGGAGAAACTAGTCTAATTAATAGAAAAATGTTAGAAAGAAACCATCAAAATTGAAACAACAAAATGAAGGTTATTAATCACAAATTAGAGTAGAAATTTTATGGAGCACTAACGAATCAAAAACATTAGATCAGATATTCTCTTTCACGCTTTATGGTTTCATTCTATTCAAGAAGCTAAATAATCATGTTCCTGTATGAAATAAAAGTCCTAAACTCCCGCAATCAATTATTTCAGATATAAATTTGATTTATGACAAAAAAACTTTCAAAACAAAATTTCACACATATACAACTATGGAATATGATTAACAGGCTCTGATACCACTTGCTGAAAATAATTGGAACCATTACAACATTAGGTCTAGTTACACCCTATAGTACAAAATATTTGTAAAACAATATATTTCCAATTGAACACGCATCTTGGAGATGATCCATATTTATACCTGCTATACATTATCTCTATCCATAATCTTGTGAAAGAGAAAAGAAAGAAGTAAGAAGAGAGAAGATGTGAACTCCTCTCTATCTTAGATGTTGTCATTATGTTAGAGTCTATCGTCTCAATGGGGTATATAGGACAAAAGTAGGAACCTCTTATTGTAGGATTGAATTGGACTAGCCTTCCCATCATTAGCAGTCCAACAAACAAAATCCACAAAACAATAAATCTACGGATAGTCTAAGTACCACACTAAAGTTCAATAACAAATATGATCATATATTTGGACTGATAAATAAATAGTATTATTTGATATTGACTTATTCAACTTATAATAAATTAACTAACTATACTAGTACATAATATTATTTCAACATGATTTTCTCATTTTTGCTAGGAACTAATCTAGATTCAAATAAGGCAAAGTCCAATTTTCATCAGTGGGTCTTCAAATGAAGTCTAAGTCAACTTTATGGCATCCCAAGTGTTTTAATGATTGTTTATAAATTGTTTTGATGATGATTGATTAATTGAAAAAAAAAAAAAACCTTTAGTTGCACGATCATGTTTACATTTGTTTTTAAACTAGTTGCTCTTGACTCAGAAAAATGACCAAGTCTATTTCTGACATGAAATTATACAAAAGACACTTATATTGCACTTCTAATTTTGTGCTTTTCCAATGCTAAAATGGTTGTTCATTTGTAAAAGTTTTAGAAACAACTAAATGCTTGCAGGTTTCTCTTTTCTCTCTATCACAGTTCTACATAAAATTGGTTTTTTTCAATTGCTTTTTGTTCCCAACCACATTTCATGCTAAGTTCGTAGGACTTTCTCTAAATAAGAGATAATTGAAATGACCAACCTAATGATGCTTGTTCTTTACACCTTGACAAAGATCTCACTAGCGATTTGAAATTTCAAAGGAAAGAGCCAGCTATTTGAAAATGGAGCTTCTAACTAAAAGAGACACTATAGTGCGAAGCTTACAACAAAAGGAAGGAGCAAAATAAAGTGAAAGAGACTTGATAACAAATTGCTCTTGGAAATGAGGTTGCTCATTTGATCGGCTTGGACATCAAGTTGCTTTTTCATGGCTATTAATAGTGACCAATCCCCATTCTCATCTATGAGAGCTTGCCCCCACATCTAATTCACCCAAATAGCTCATCACTCTTTTAAAAAGGCTTCTCTCTAAAAGATTGCTACCTGTCTTCAAGTCTTCTTCTAAGATCTTCGTTTGAATATCTAAACTTTAAGAGTGTGAGGAAATATTGTAGTCTCTTTGGGACAAAATCTTTTTGTTTTTTTGGTTGTATTCTAAATTCACTGTCTTGGGATTGTGTGGCATGATACACTTGTGTAATCCTTGAAGTTAGGAATTGTTGCTAAATCCTTGATTTGTAAGGTAAGATTGCTTGAATCCTTAAAAGATCAAATAAGAAGGTTGTGAAAGTGCTATAAAAGTACTAGTGCATAACTCTCAAGGATTCAATTGATCTTAAGAGGAGTAAACCTAATCCTTTTGGACCATTAAACCTCTACAAATTGATTGTATCATTTGTCTTTCCTACTTTTTTACTTTTATGCACTTATAATTGCTTATATTTGTGTACTATTAACTTGGTCTTTCATAGGAGTATTTACTGATTGCTTTTTTTGAAAACCCAAAAGAAAAGTTTCTAAATCTATAATTGTGGGTTAATTACCAGTTTAGCACTCACTTGCTGTATTTCTCCTATCAAACTTTACTCACTACTTATTATGCAGAGTACATGTAAACTTGTACCATATTTTAAGGGTAATCCTCCCGTTCTTATTCAACCAAATCTCTATTGATGTACTTCTTAATAGAACTATAGAAAAAAAATTTATAAACAAAAGATATTAGCGTTGTAATTGTCATGTAGTGGTCGATGTGGCGATGAAATTTAATGACAAATTTTGAAATTTCATCAGTAAATTCTTATTGATGCCAACCTTAAAAATGGATGAAGATTTGTCAATAATATATTTAGTGATAGAAAGTTTCATCTCTAAATTGCAGATTTCCTATAGTGTTATATTCTAAGCAAAAATTTAGCAATTTAAAAGTAGAGTTCTATTGTGTACAAATATCTAGTGGAGATGTCTTAAGTTTCTTAGGCATATATACACATAATTATTTCCAATCATACTTTTTTAGCAAGTAATAATTTAATATATTAGACCACATTTCAATTAAATTTAAAATATGACATGTACATCTAAGATGAATAAACCAACCATTAAGATTAGGATTTAAAGGAGGAATTAAAATTGTAATAGCACTACTATTAGTAGATGCATTGCAAAATATGATTAAAAGCATTTTATCGAATAATATGTATTTATTATAAATATTTACGACATAAAAAGAAATGATTGACGTATCATGGGATGGTGGAATCGGTTCAAAGCATATAATTTTTTTTATTTAGAAGAAAATTATCATCAGTATAATGGGTAATTATACAAGCATAACCCATTTGGGAGGATGATATCGAAATATCATATATAAGTGTAATTTCATGTTGAGCTTTTAAAAAATTTTGGCTAAAATTATTTTCCAAATTTTTTTGCTAATTTATTAACATTGGTATTAATAATCTTACTCATACCATGCCATTAGATATTAAAGTGATGATGAAGCTCATTTAGTTTTGGATAACTTACTAAAATAAATGGTATATCAGCATGACAAATCCATTTACACAATCGATATTCACAATTTTCTTGATTAAACCATTATATTAATTACACACTTTTTTTATTATCTTTCTAATTTTTATTCTACTCGATGTAGTATTTATTTATTTTCTATGATTACTTTATGTAGTTATTATTATTTTACTAGCTTTTGCACTTTATAATCATAATTCTCTTACCTAACTTTATTTATTAAATTTTTTAATTTTAATTATTTAAAATTTTACTAAATTAAATATAGTCATTTATTTTAATAATTTTTGTAATCTATGTATTGACAATATTAACTATACAAACCTATTAATCCAACATTAAAAGTTATTTAACAGTATTTTAGTGTGTGTATATATAAATATATTAACAAAATATAAATATTGAGTTAATAGGTTAGTGTGTGTAATTATTTATTATATGTTATCAGACTACTAAGATAACCTATCTATCCAATAGGTCAACACTTGTTAGGTTGGGTTACTTTGAGTCAATTTTTTATTGGGTCCGATCATTTTTCTCTTCTTTTTACTAGTTCCAGATAAAATTAAGTTCAAAACCAACGCATTAGACCTAACTCATTTGACACCTTTATGCATAAATAGTAGGGAAAAATACATTAACCTCTCCTAATGTGTATGAAAACTATACAAATCTCTCTTCTAGTCTAAAATCCTACATTTTATCCCAATTAACTATATTCCTTTGAGAATAAAATGAAATATTCTTTAAATATTTATTTTTAAGTCAAAATAAGATTTCAAAATCAAATAATATTTAATTACTACATTATCCTCAAAATAAAATCAACCTTTTGTGGAACCTAATTAGAAAGTAACACAAAATATTTGTAGTTCTGTATTTCTTTTTCTCCCTCATTATAGACCCAAAATCTGAATAAAAAATTAGTTTTTATCACAGGAAATCAAGGGTTAAGGTGAGATTAAAACTCTCCCATCCATAATTTTTTCTTCTTGATTTATTGTGCTTTACTTATCATATTTAAATTAGAATTTTTTAGGTTTAGCACATAAATTTCTGATATTTGATCACAATTTTTTTTTAACATATCTATTAAATGTACAATTCTTTTGTTCATTTGCCAGGTGTGAACATGAGTTTTTTAAGGTTTTTTTTTCTCTGTTATGAGTCCTATTGTCCTGTTAATTTCTCATATATGAACCTAATTTTTTTTAGATTCTATTTTAACAAGTGAGCTCAATTTTTTCTTCCATGATAAAAACATTTTTTTGTTATAAATCATTTTTTGTTTCATTTTTCTTGTTTAATAAAAAATCATATGATGAAAAAATTGTAATTATTATGAAGAATTTTTCTCTCAAGCATTTTTTGTGGAAAAATGCTCAAAAAGAGAGTTTAAATCATAGAAGGGCTGTTTTAGATATTAGTTGGTCAAATAACACCATTGACGAAGGGAAAACAGCTATTTTAATGAAAAATTAATAGAAAAATTCATTATAGGTTGATATAAAACGTGTTTCATATCTAGAGCAGAGGTCAATGTATGTTTTCAAACTCAAGGACACATACATGCAATTTTCATATAATTCAAGGAGATTGGCGTATTTTTCTTTGTGTGGTATGTATGTAATATAGAATGCCCATGATACACAACATGGGTGTTCTATAAAATTACGATGAAGCCACGTATGAAGTGTAAACAATCTTACGTTAAGTTTGATGGAATGATAATAGGAATGGGAAAAGAATAGAATGATCATTCCATAATTATATTTAATACAGACAAAAATAGAATAGATATTGCATTTTATTTTTATGGTTAGTATAGCAAAATATTGTAGGAATAGAATGAAAAAAGAATAATTAATTACAATAATATCCTTATAACAAAAAATAATAAAATATTTATCTAAAAGTAATAAAAACATGCATGGCTTCAATTTTTCAAGTTATATAACATTTCATTCTTTTCGATTTTTTTATTCTTCAAGTATGCTAGTCTTTTTTTCATAATTTTAACTCATCTTATGTATCAATAAGTAATTTTTTAATTCATTAATTTTTATTTTATATTAAATACTTTTGCATATTTGTTTTATAAATAATATAAAATATCTTATTTTAAATAATATTATTAAAAATATAATTAATATTTTTATAATAAAAATCTTGAAAAGATGATATTATTTTATTATTCTTAATATAAGAATAATTTTTAAATATATGAAAAATATAAGGGATAATGGTGTAAAAAGGCCACGAGACCCATTTCATTGTTTTTGTGATGTGATGGAATGGAAATTCCATCACTTAATGCAATGACTTTTTCCTAAGGAATGAACATTCTTATTTTATAGTGCAGACCAAGCAAACTAAATGTATCATTAGATATTTTAGCTCAATTTTGTGGCTGCTTATGTCATGTGGACATAAGCAACCATATATAGCGACCACATATATTTATCTACCTTTTCCAAAGTAGCTGTGACATTCTTATAATTTATATTTTTTTATATTTATGTACATAATATTAGATATATAAATTAAATTAAAAACTTATTCTAAAAATATTTTTTGGTCTAATTTGAATTGCATCAAGCAAATCCTTATAAATCAATTAATTATGTATGTAAATGGTGAGAGTAGATTATTAAGAGAAAAAAAAAACGAAGGATACAATTTTTGGTAAAGTTGAAATAATGTTGTCACCCCCACCATTCCACATTAATGGGACAACACGGTTTATTTTCTTTATAGTTTTTATGTAGACTTCCAGTATATTCATGGAAAATTTGAAGAAAAAAATAAAAAATAAAAGCACGGGAATAAATTTTGCCTTTTCATACCATTTTTCTCAATTGTTAAGAAGTCCAAAAGAGACAACACACTTTATTTTGCCTCCCTTCTGTCACTTTAATCATGAACGCGAAATGATACAATCTAAAACAAATCTCTCACCCCAATCCTCAAATGCAATAAGCTTTTGCGTGCCATGCCAAAATAATGGCACTCCCATAATCCATACGTAAACTATATAGCTTTCATATGTCTTAAAACTATATCCAAATAAGTAATTGTCCTCTGAAAAAGGTTAAGTTTAATTAATTCTTTTAATAATAGATCTAATTTTATAACATAAAATATATGTCATACAATGTCTAATCATTAATTTTTTTTTTTCAATTTAACGCTGCTAATATATGGAAAAAAATAAATTACAAATCATATTTCTTTATACGTAAATGGATTGTAAGCAATAGAGTTTTGCATATAATATTATTTAATCAATATATGAAATCTCTAAAAAATAATTTTAACATGTGAGTTTTATTAACTTCTCATTTATAGTTTATTTAATAATAATAGATTGTATTGCTTTTTATTAAAAAATTTTCACATAATTTTAAAATTAAACACATAATTTACATTTAATAATTTCGAGTTCTTGCCTTATCATGATAGATTTATATATATTTATATGCGCAAGAGTATAAAAATAATATTCCCAATAATTAAATAACTCTCATAAATAATTAAATATATTTGTCACGTGGCCAACAAGAAGGACATGTAAAAAAAAGGATATAAAATTAAATAAAGAGAAATAAAAATAATGATAGTAATTATTTTTCATTTATTTGATTTAATCAGAAAATAAAATTATATTATTTATGATTTCTTTTTTATTATTTTTTTATTGTGATTAACAGTAATGTATGATACTTAACGATAATATAGAAAAGCAATAATAACAGAATGAAAGAAAAATATCATTATTTTTATTTTCATAAAATAACATAATCTTATATTTGAAATAAAAAAATTTAAAATTGAGAAGTTCGTCAAGATTAGGTAAAAATTAGATAACGGATCCAATTAAATGTGTGGAAAACACTGGTAAGTGTTCCAAATTTACAGCAGTCCTCTGGTTAGCTAGTGCGCCTGATTGTCGTAGCCAATAGCTTCTCACCCAAACAGGCATGCTATGGAATATGGATGCGTGTTTGACGCGCCTTGCAAGTCAAGAGTGGGGACCACTTCCCCTGTTGCGTGGCATGTGCGCTGCAGCTTCTTACGCTGTTTTTCTCGTTTGTTGGTGGCAGGTGCGATGCAACCTCATAGTTGCCTCCCATCGTAGTTTTCACGTAGACATGTCCTTTATAAATTTGTCTTAGCTGGTT
>JANHAO010002512.1:0-28485 GCA_026873985.1 Saraca asoca
AGACTTTATACACCATCAAACACAAAGAGAAAAGTGTGAGAAACCTTTTGGAAAAAACTGAGACAACCCAACCCGATCTCATAAGGAATGACCAGAGGTATGTTTTTACTTCCATTTTTCAGATGTATCCTTATGTTTCATGTTTGTTTAGAAGCATGTATAGGATTTATTTTTGTTTTTATCACCGAAAAATACGGGTTGGACTAGTCGAAGTCCAATAAGAGGCGTAACCAACTAGGAGGAGGCCCAAATTGGAGATCAAAATTGCTCAGTGAGGATACCAAGCCATCGAGCGCTAGCTGAAGATATTGAGCGATGTCGCAACAAGGAGCGCAGCTTGTTGGGAAGGCCTTCAACTCTTCAACGAGAGGGCATTCACTCCAACCGTCCTCGAGGAGAACGACTAAGTGAGTACAGCGAGGCCGGTTAAAGCCTCCAGCTCGCCCACCAGCACCACGCCAGGTCGCAAGGTTAGCGAGCCAGACTTATGCACGGGGTCCAGTTAGTAATCAAGGGCACACATCCCTAACTAATAGATTTGCCTCCAAATCGACACATCAGCCCCTCGACAGTTCGATAATAATTTGCTCGGCATTAATTGTCCGATGCCAAGCATTAAATGCCCGGTGCGATGAAAATAATCATTCTGCTATTAATAAAATTACATTTGTAACATTTTCCCCTTCTATAAATGGGAAGTGGTGGTCATTGTAATGAAAAAAGAGGAATTTGCATGCAGACACTCTATTGGAATAGAGAGAGTGAGAGCATCCATGGTAATTAAATAGAGAAAAATAACTGTTAGTTGATAATTAAAATCAACGTAGACGTAAGGGTCAACTTGGCTTTAGCCGAACTACGATAAAACTCCTGGTGTCTGCTGTTCTTCTTCTCTTTCAGTGTCTTTCTTTTTTATTTTCTCTCATATTCAACTTGCAGTCTGAGGTAATATTAGACACAGATCTGTTGGTCGGATTTTGGTGTCAACAAAAATTTAATATAAAATTTATACTTTTATTTATAAAATATTGCACTTTTTTAATAAAAATTTCAATTTTATATGTAAAAAGTATGAATTCTCAGTACGGAAACAAAACCTAATATTAATTTGTATAAGATGATAAGATAACAAAAAAGAATTTTTTCAGAAATTATTATTCTAATTTTAAATTATATGTCATTTTTTAATGCGTTAAATATTTGGAGATTTGCCTGCAAAGGGCAAATAAGAAAACCTTCGCGATTAAGTCCGCCGAATGCCATTGCCCAACCTGCCGACTGCGGCTGCATCCTCATCATTATATCATATATCTAAAGCCTGTCTACCCACGGCTCCTCGCTTATTTGACCGCTCTTTGAGAAATCATAGAAAGTGGATATCGAAATCGATTTGTGAATCTCGGCAAGTCTGCGTAGATATTCTGAGAGAAGAACTGAAAATCACACTCAGATAGTAAATTTGTACTGTTTATCAAGCTAATCTCGATGGAGGAAGCTGCTTTCTCAATGCTTCCCGATGACGTTATCCTCAACATTTTCCTTATGCTCGACGGCGACCCACGAATCTGGGCTTGCCTTGCCTGTGTTTGCACCAAGTTCTCATGTTTGATCCGCAATTTCTGCTGTAGAAGAAAATGCTTGGGTGCCATCCCTTGGCTGCTCTCCGATTGTGCTGCTCCGCTGGGCGGTTGGGCTTCCTTGTGTAAGGTTGCTGTTTGCTGTCCTGGCCTCATTCACGCTGGGGTTCCCCCCGAGAACTCGGATCCGGGGCTCGGCCCCAGTGATAATCACGAGGGATTGATTTCCGCCAAAGCATGCCCAGAAATTAGATCAGCACTTCTGGGTACCAATTCAGATGTACGTGTTTCTGTGTCTGTTCGTCACTGGTCCCTATTCGATGATCTAAATTGTGGTATTGCTTCTGAATCCCAGGATGGTTCTGAGCCCCGATTTTCCGAGGAGAGTGAGAAAAATGTTATCAATGTCGATTGTGAATTTGCTTCCTGTAAGAAGAGGAAGATTTGCCGACATATGAATTCGCATTTAGCTCCTAGAATTTGGAATTTGAGTAGGGAAGAGGGTAGCAAGCTGCTCACGAGACAGTTTCGAGATGATTCTCTGTATATTAGCGATTGGCCTGGGTGTTTGCACATAGAGAACAAGAGAAATTACATGCTTTTCAGGGGGGTTTTTAGGGATTTCAAGCAGTCCCGCGTGTGGAAGACAATTAACGATGGGAATCGGGAAAAGATCGATCTGGGTTGTGCATTTTGCCAATCTAACCAGACTTGGGATCTGCGTTTAGCTTTCTGTTTAAGGCGAGTTTTTGGATACCATGAAGATGGCGAGCCAGTTGTTCGAGCTTATGTTTGTGAGAATGGTCATGTTTCTGGAGCGTGGACAGATTGGCCTTTGTACACTTAATGGCAATTTTCAGTGGCAATTTTCAGTTCCTACTTCTCAGGTAAAACTACATTTTCTTGTTCCATCAGTTGTCGTTTACATGAGAAGGGCTTATCATTCAGTTGTCATTTTGTGTGCTGCAACTCTTGTATGTATGATAATTGTTATGCAGAAAGAAAACCCAAATTACCAGTTTCAAATGGCTTGTGTTCAAACATGATTTATGCCTAAGATTGTTATTTAGTGGTCCCTCTAAAATGTGATATCATACGAAATAAACTAATTTTCTAGGGTCACATAGCTGCTAACATAATGGCAAAATCAATTGAGATCTATGTTAACTTTCTATAGTGTTAGCTCATCCAAATAAGTACTATTCATTTTGCTTCATTAGTGAGGTTGTAAAGCCAATGGGCTTACAATTTGTCTTACATGCTTGTATATCACAAGTTGGTCTTGTGAACCAGTTTGGCAAAAAATATATTTGGGTTAAGATGAAACATGAGGAGAAAATCAAGTATGAAGAGACCATGTTGTGTAAATTTTGAAACAATTGCACTTGTGGGTTATTTTTCCTAATTTTTCCTGATTTTGGGATATTTGTGTTATTTTAATATAAATCGTTTGTTAAGTATGAGTAGAAAAATAAATGGTTGTAATTCTTGCATTTTTATCTTTGCGTTCATATGAGATGACATATTAGAACCCTTTTGAATTAGGAGAAAAGTATATCAACTCAGAAAAAGTATGTTTTATTTATGTAATTATGGTTTTTGACTTAGAATGCTCGTTAGGGATGCGCTTGGTGATTTGGGTGAGCATTATAACACGGTTTAGGAATCAGAGTGTGGTGATTTAGAAAGTCCCCTACACACAAAATTATGTAATGAAACATATATTAATAAAATAGAGTTGTTTCACGCTTTGTTTGAAAAGTCACTTTTCGATGTAAATTAAAAGTGAGTAGAAAAATAAATGGTTGTGATTTTTGCATTTCTATCTTTGTGTCTATATGAGATGACGCATTAGAATTCTTTTGAATTAAAAGAAAAGTATTTCAACTCGAAAAAGTATGTTTTACTTATGTAATCAGGGTTTTAGCTTAGAATACTCTTTAGGAACGTGCTTGGTGATCTGCGTAAGCATTATGGCACGGGATAGGAATCAAAGTGTGGTGATTTAAAAAATCCTTTACACACTAAAAACTACATAATGATATATTAATAAAATAAAGTTGTCTCACTTTATTTGAAAAGTTGCTTTTTAATGTAAATTAAAGGTTTTTTGTATGACATGTTCTTTAAATTCGATATGTACGAATGCTTTGACTGCACATTTATATTTGCTTGTGAACATATTGTGCATAGGATTTTGATTGTATAAACAATAAAATTCATAATGTCTCGTTCAAGTGTTATTCAAATTTATTGGAAGGTTGGCATAGTGGCTAAGAGTTAGGGTAGATTCGAATTATTGAAAACATACGAGGCTTGTGAGTGAAGTAAACTCTTATCGAAACAACAAGAGATACTGCCAAGGACTTGACTGATAGAGTTACAAGAGGTTGGAGCAACTCGAGGGCTAATATGTGAAATATTACATTTGAAAGAATGTTTACAATGCATCAAGTGCAAGTATGTGCAGAAGTTAGTGGATATATTGTACAGCTAGGGACATTAATTATGTGTTCATTCATAGAAGTATTCAAAGGAATGCAAAATCGCAAAAGTGAGTGAATTAATGGCTTATCTAGTAGGATGAAGCCTTAGGAGAAGCAACTTAAGGGCTAATGTGTGAAATATTACATTTAAGGGAACGTTTATAATGCATCAAGTGCAAGTGCGTGTAGATGTTAGTGGACTTGCTATACAGCTCGTGACATTATGTGCTCATTCACAGTAGTATTTGAAAGAATGCAAGGCCATGAGAGTGAGTGGATCGACGACTTATATTGCGGAAGGAAGTCTTAGGAGAAGTCCTGGTATTGCGAAGAAGCTTGGCCTTGTCCATGAAGGACAGATGAGTTGTTGAATAAGCCTAGAAGGTGAAGCCATGGTCATGTTAGAAAATGTGATCACAACAGATAGTTAATGGGATAACACATCTCTTTTGATGTGTTGAGCAAGCTAGTCT
Organism: Saraca asoca; assembly: GCA_026873985.1. NCBI lineage: Eukaryota > Viridiplantae > Streptophyta > Magnoliopsida > Fabales > Fabaceae > Saraca > Saraca asoca. The sequence goes on from JANHAO010002512.1 coordinate 4,537, forward strand.
TATTTGAAGAGTTCATAATTGTGTTAGAGAGTATGAATCTTACTCAAAGGAGTAACTCGAAGGGGACAGAGATGGTTTAGGAGGGATCGATTGTACACTATCGAATAGGTATAATGAGCAAGCTAGATAACAAGCACATCATAGTCACATGACAAGCGACAATGATATCTAATGTAGTGAACTAAAGCTACATAATCGCTTGATGACGTAGCAATAATGACTTGAAGTATAGTAGACTAGCACTACATAATCGCAAAACAAACTTTGTGATAATGATAATGAGATTTACAATTGCTTGTGCACAAGCAAAGTGAACCTCAAGGATGCTTTCTGCTTAACCTCCATCAAGAGGATACACTCGAAGAAAGAGTCATCAAGATGATATGTTTAAAACAGAATACGAGGGCCTAGACATTGAAGGATGTCGATCGAGAAGTGCAGAGAAGGCACTAATCTTTGTAGGAATGGCTATGAAGGCTAAGATAAAAGATTGTATTGACTCCGAAATGCTAGCACTAGAGAGTGCAAACTTAAAATAGGTCGTGAGGGCTAAGATGCTAGATAGCATCAACTTTAAAAGGATTATGATGGTCGAGATACCACGAGGATGTTAATTTAGAGAGAGTTAAGAGGAGACGATGGAGTGTGAAAATTGTGTAGCAAAGTATAGTGGATTAATTAAACCCAACACAAGTAGACTTGTGAGTAATGAATGAGACTTGCATGTAGGTCATGTTTTGTCAACCAAGAATGGACTTGTGCATGAACAAGACATGAGGCTTGTGTTTCTCACATTAATGGAAGGTGTCATTCATCAAAGTCTTTCGAATGATGTTATCTCAAAGAGACAAATAGAGTGGTCAAGGAAAAAGTTCAAATGGAACAAGCTGAAGACCCACATGAAGATTCGAGAAGTCGGTGCTTGATAGGGAAAACCTTCATGAAAGTCGTGTCAAATTGAATTGTCAATGAGGGCATTGACATTTGAAGTGAGGGAGAATGTCACAAACTGGCCTTATGAACTAGTTTGACAAGCAAACATGCTTGGTTCTAGATGAAACTTGGTGAAAAAATTAAGCATGAAGATGAAACTTTGTGGTGCAAATTTGGAATCAAATGCATTTATGGATTTTTCCTAATTTTTTTTTCACTTTGGGGATATTTGTGTCATTTTAACATAGATTATTTATTTAGTGCGAGTAGAAAAGTAAATGGTTATAATCCTTACATTTGTATCTTCGCATCCATATGAGATGACTCGTTAGAATTCTAGCAAGTTGGGAGAAAAACCCTTATGTCAACTTAGAAAAAGTATCTTTACTTGTGTCATTAGGACTTTATCTTAAAATGCTTTTTAGAATGTGCGTCTAGTGATCTGGGTGAACAATATGGCATAGGCTAAGGATCAAAGTGTGGTGGTTTAGAGATTCTCCATATACACTCAAAATTATATAATAACGCATATATTAATATAATGGAGTTGTCTTACTCCTTATTTAAAATGTTCCTTTTCGATGTACACTAGAGGCTTCCAGTGTAACATGTTCTTTAAGACTTAATATGTACAAATATTTTAACTATACACTCATGTTTATTTTTGGTGTTGAGCATAGGATTTTGGTTATATGGGTGACAAAATCCACAATTTCCTGTTTATTTATCTAAGTATGACTCGAGTTTTTTAAAAGACTGGCATATTAGCTAAGAGTTAGCAATATGAACTGCATGATTTCGACTAGAGGACTATCGGCCCGTGACACTATGACATGTTAGAAATTCATGTCATAAAGGTGTTGACGAAGGGTATTAAGTGATTACTAACATAGTAATATATGTTGTGAAGGAGTGCTTGCAATAAGTATGACCCTTCTTGGCTTTAAGGGAGATTTCCTTAATACAGGGGCAAATTTCGGGGTTTGTACTATAGTGACCAAACCAAAGCCAAGTAGTGACTAATAATGTATCTTGTGAATAAATTTTGGGTTATCTTTATCCAATGTTGAGTTTGGCTTTTGTTGATTATACCTTGGGTTTCCTAACATAGTAATAGATCTTGTGAATGAGTTTTTGGATTAAATACAACCCCTTTTGGCTTTAAGGGAGATTTCCTCAACACAAGCAAATTCTGGGTCCTTATAGTGACAAAAGCAAACCAAATAGTGACTTGTTAAAAGAGAGAGAAAAGATATTATTATGAAGCTGTGCTCTATAATGAACTAAGCATATGTATTTATAATAAAAATGTATATAAGAGATAGAGTTCAAATAGGACTCTAATAGGTTTAGACTTATCATTTATCTTAACCTACAAAGGCTTATCACTTTTAACTAACTAACCTGTTCACTAACACTTCTTCTCAAGTTGGAGCATAGATATTAATCATGCCCAGCTTGTTACAAATATTATCAACTCATTTTTCCAGAAGTGCTCTAGTAAATAAGTCAATAAGTAAATCTCTAGTTTTGATATGCCGAAGATCAATTATTCCATCATGGAGTTTCTACCTAACAAAATGGCAATCAACCTCTATATGCTTTGTTCATGCATGAAAAACTGGATTTGTAGCAATATGAGTGGCAACCCAATTATTACACCATAACTGCATAACTCCAGAGGACTTAATTCCAAGTTGATGAAGCAGGTAAAAAATCCACACAAGTTCAGATGTAACATGAGCCATGGCTTGATATTCAGATTTTGCACTTGATCGAAATACAATAACTTGTTTTTTACTTTCCCAGGACACAAGATTTTTACCAACAAACACATGGTATCTTAAAATACCATAGGACATTCTGCCCAGTTTGCTTAAAAAAAAAAAGCCTCCCACTTTGCAATGGCCATGACTTTTGTATAAGATTCCACGTCCAAGTGCTTTCTTCAGATATTTTAATATATGAATAACTACATTCCAATGAGAGGTTCTTGGAGAATTCATAAACTGGCTTACTACACTAATCGAAAAGGAAATGTCAAGCCTGGTGATAGTGAGATAGTTTAATTTTCCCACTAACCACCTCTATTGTTTTGGGTTTTCTAATAGTTCTCCGTCTTCCAATTCAAGCTTAATATTTGGAATCATAGAGATATCACACGATTTGGTCCCAAACAAACCTATTCATTCAAAAGATCAAGAACATGTTTTCTCTGTGACAAGAAAATTCTTTGCTTATCCCAAGCAATCTCAATACCCAAGAAGTACTGAAGTGCTTCTAGGTCCTTAGTTTGAAATTTGGTTTGGAGAAAAGTCTTCAACTTTGAAATGCCCAAACTATCGTTGTTAATAATCAAAATATCATCCACATGGATAACCAGAAGAATACAACCAAAATTTGATTGTTTATAAAAAATAGAATGATCATGATCACTTTTCTACATCCCAAATTCTATGACCACATCACTAAATTTTTCAAACCAGGCTTGAGGAGACTGTTTCAATCCGTACAACGACTTTTTCAACCTACACACTATCTTTTTAATACTTCCCTTGAGCAACAAAATCAGGTAGTTGCTCGATATACACTTCCTTAAGTAGATCACCATGGAGAAAAGCATTTTTGACATCAAACTAATGAAGAGCCTAGTTTTGAGAGGCAACAAGAGAGATAAATAAATGAACAGAAGTAATCTTAGTCATAGGAGAAAAAGTCTTGGAATAATTGATGCCATAAGTCTGAGCATACCTATTTACCACTAAGCGAGCTTTCAATTGAGCAACTGAGCCATCCGAATTAACTTTCATAGTAAACACTCATTTACACTTAATATGTCGCTTACCATGCGGTAAAGGCATAACATTCCAAGTCTGATTGGCCTCAAAAGCCATCATTTCTTCCTGCATAATAGCACGCCACCCATTATGAGAAAATGCCTCTAAAACTGACTTAGGAATGGTAATAAAATCCAATGAGGCAATAAAGTATTGTGACAAGACAGGTAAAGATGAATAAGAGACAAAGATAGAAATAGGATAAGGGTGATTATGTGTACCTTTTTGAGTGCAACTATGAATACCTTTTCGTTGGGTAATAGGCAAGTCAAGATTAGAAGACATAGGAAGCAGATCTTGTGAGGAAGAAGTTGGCGGGGGAGACAAAGATGATGGGATGTCTGTGATAGGCACTTTACTTGATGTCTCAACAATGGTAGACGGATGAATTGCATCTGGTACCTGCACTCTACAAAAGTAAACATACTTAATGGGAGGAGAAGTCTAACTTTTAGTGGAAGAGACCTGAGGATCCTGAGGGGTAGAATGCACAAGGAAATGGTCATCAACAAATTCAGAATCTGACATTGAGTAAGAAGACTCAGAAGATCCAAAAATTGGAGTGGATTCAAAGAAATTAACATCAGAACAAATAATTTAACGACCTAATACAGAGGAATAACAACAATACCATTTTTGAGTTCGAGAATATCCTAGAAAGACACATTTCAAAGATCAAGGATCTAACTTAGAAATTTGAGGACGATAATCTTGAACAAAACATGTGTAGCCAAAAATACGTGGAGTGAGAAGAAATAATGTTTGAGAAGGAAACAAAAGGGAATAAGGTATCTGCCTATCAAGAATCAAAGATGGCATACAATTGATCAGAAAATAGGTTGTAATAACTGCATCTGCCCAGAGCACCTTGGGCACTTTCTTTTGAAACAAGAGAGCACAAGGTACCTCTAATATATGACAATTTTTTCTTTCAGCTATCCCATTTTGTTGTGGAGTAAGTGCACAAGATGACTGATGAATTATACCTTCTGTGACAAAGAAGAAGAAAATTTTATTGAAGAGTATTCTTTAGTATTATTACTTCGAAAGTCGTGTATCAATGTTTAGAATTGATTTTTAATTTTAGCATGAAAAGCACAAAAGATATCAAATAATTCTGATCGATTTTTTATCAAATAAAGTCAAGTAACTCTCAAATAACCATAAACAAAAGTAACAAAATAACGATGACCAAATTTGGAATTAACAAGACAAGGACCTCGAATATCTAAATATACTAACTCAAAAGGGGATGTAACCCATTTATTGACTTAAAGAATATAAGACTGATGATACAGTTTAGCGAACTGACATGACTCACAATTTAAAGTAGAAACAAAACTTAAACTAGGATATAATTTCTTTAGAGACTAAACAAGGATGACCTAAACAACAATGTAACTGATATAGAGTGAGGGTAGTAAATGCAACAATTGACTGAAGGATTTTTTTATCAAGAATGTACAACCCACTAGATTCGTATCCCCCACTAAAAATCTTCTTTGTCAAAAGATCCTGAAAGACACAATAACCAGGAAAAAATAAAACGCCACAATTATAGGTACTTGTTAATTGGTTGATAGAAAGTAAATTGAATGGGAACTTAGGAATGCATAAAACATTAGATAAAGAAATATTAGGTGCGACATTAACCGTACCACTTCTAACAATAGAAGCTTAGACCTATTAGCTAAAGTAACATGGGAGGCAGAGGAGTTGTGAAAGGAAGACAAGATACTTGTATGACCCGTCATATGATCAGTGGCACTTGAATCAATAACCCATCTAGTATTGGAATTAGAGAGACACATAGTAGGATTGCCTGTCTGAATCATAGTGGCAGTGGACTGGATGGATGACGATTGTTGAGAGGCTTAGAATTGAAGATATCAAGCATATTCCTCCATATGATTATTCCATGAGTAGGCTTAAACTCTGGTGTAGGAGTACTAATTATAGTATATGCAAATCAAGGTGGTGCATTTTTTAACTCGAGACAATTTTTCTTGATATAACCAGGTTCTTTACAATAATGACAGATATAAGCATTATTAAAATCATGCTCCCTTCCTCTTCCTCCTCTACTACTACCACGAACCCCTCTAGTACTGGACCCAATCAAGGTAGATGACTTACTAGGAGTTATAGTGTTAGATTGAGAAGACGCATCTCCGACATTTCAAAGAACATGATAGACCGCATTTACCCATGTGAGTGGTTCAAAACTAATCAAGATTTGTTGACAAGCAATGTTAAGATCAGGGGGTGGAGCCATCAACAAACATAGAGCTCCCAATTGTTCCCATTGAGTTCGCATTGCCTCAATATTTGTAGTAATCGGAATAAGAGCATTCCATTATTCAAAGAGATAATTAACATCAGAATATATTTGTGAAATAGTTTTACCTTTTCCATCAGGCTGAAACAATGATACACTTAAGTTGTATATCTGATGCAGATTATCTTTTCTTGAGTACAACCTTTCAAGGAAAATCCATAGGTCCTTCATTGTTTTGCAATGAACAGTATTATCCTCGACTTCACTTGCTAAGGAATTACACCAAAGGCCAAACAAATGTTCACCATTCATTTAATTTTGGTGCCATCTATAGGAGGATTTGAAGTAAGGCGATCTGCCTTTTCAATCCCCTCAAAAAAGTATTCAACAGCTCTTCTCCAAGCAAGATACCATCGGCCTTCCGCGTCCAACTTTCGGTTAGTAATTCTAGCCAATGTTGGGATTAAATCTAAAAAGAGGGTACTGCATTCTAATTTTTCGACATCCCCAGAGGTTGGAGTTTTATTTCTTGTACTCAGATCAGAAGTGGGGTCAACCATAGCAGATCATTCAACCAAAAGATCAGAAAAAACAACACCAAAATTGTAAAAGAAAAAAAAATAGAAAAACTATAGTAGAACTTTTCAAATCGAAGATTCAACCACATGGAAAGGTGTGTCAACTGTCGGATGAGCTATAGGGGGAAGCATGTTGGAAAGCTTTTCACACGCTACCACACACCGTCAGAATGCTTTATGTGTGGTCCTCACGTGCCACTCAGAACTGTGCATGTGTGCTGCACATGCCGCCCGGGGAGGTCTGCCATCCATCAATCTATCGCCCTGTCAACCTAGATCTTTTTGTTTCTGCCTTATGCATTCCAAAATCTTTTGGATAGATTTGAATTCCTGTGCATGTGCTTCTAGATAGATCTGATTTTTTCGCTAAAACCAACAACTACTAGCTGCCACAGATGATGTATCCAAACCTTGGATACTTACTGCCAAACATGCAATCTGAAAATTGCCATCAAATGAAAGCTATCATGACTCATAGTATCAAAAGAAGAAAGAAGAAGAAAAGATGAGTTTTGTTTGGTTAGGTTGGGAATGAAGAAAATATTTAGGGTTTAGAGGGCTTTAGATACCATGTTAGAGAGAGAGAGAGATAGAGAAAATATTATTATGAAGTTATACTCTACAATGAGCTAAGTATATATATTTATAATAAAGATATGTATAAGAGATAAAGTTCAAATAGAACTCTAATAGATCTAGACTTATCATTTATCCTAACTTTCATAGGCTTATCACTTTAATTAACTAACCTATTTACTAACATGACTAAAAATGTATCTTGCGAAATATATTTTGAATTTTCTCTCTTTATACAAGTGTCAAGATGGATTGGATTTATGATTGGCATAACTTTGTCTAACTTGGGACTAAGATTTGTATGGAAAATGATAATAGTAGTCTGATTTGTTAAGGAATTCGGCCGATTGTAAATGGACCAAGCTACTTGTGAGCAGCTCGAGTTTGACTAGCAAAAAGCTCGATTTGTGTTCGAGTTAAACAAGCTCAAATTTAAACGAGTTGAACTTGAACATTAAATTACAAAGCTTGTATTGTTTGCAAGCTTAAATGAGTTTAAACGAGCTCTGTTTCTTTATCAAACTTTTAAGGGAAATTTAGCTTTTTTTCTTTTATTTTCTTATTATTTTTACATATTAAGTCATCTATTAGTAATCTTTAGCATTTGTTTGGAATTTGGGTTTTGAATGAACCATCTTATTGTCTTTTGAATGGTTTTTTATGGTTATGTAATAAATTAAAGTAATTCATACATCATGGTTTGACTTTTTTTTATAGATATTTATTGTATCAGAACAAAGATTTATATATGTGATATCATTTATTTGTATGAAGAAACTTTCTATCATGTTTTTTATTATTCTTTGTTGAAAATAACTATGAAATATATCAAAGTTCATTTGAACTCGTTTATGATTGATTAGGCTCGTTTAATAGCCGAGCTTGAGCCCGAGCTCGAAGTGTATAAGCTCAATAAGCTTGAGCTTGTTTATTATTGCAAGCTTGAGCTCGAATAAGCAATTGTTTAACTCGGTTCGACTCAACTCAACTCATTTACAGTCCTAATCTCAAAATAATTCAATCCAATAAGAGCTTGGAACTGATAATTGCTAACCTGATAGGTTAATAGGTTGAGGGGTGCTAAATGGGGTCGGCTTGTGCGGAGTGGACTTAGCCTACACAAATGCGGGCCTAAACGGGTCAACGCATTTAAAAGGGCTAAAAAAGGAATGGCCCGCTCTGCACCGCATGCAAAGTGGGCTAGCCCAATGACTGGCCCATATTTTTTTAATTTTTTTTTTTACAAAATCTCTGAATTAAGAAATAAGAATAAGGATTTTGGGTTGGGCTGGGTTAACAAATAGGATTGAATTGGGTTGGGTTTTTGGGTTGGAATATGGATTGACAAAATAGAAAGGTAAATCACTTATTGGGTTGGGCCAAGTGGGTTGAAAGGTGTGATATATAACTGCAAAAAAAAAAAGATAGCCCACGGATTGGCCCGCATTTGTACTAGCCCGCACCTCATGGATCACAACCCGTCTAATCTAGCTTGTTTAGGCCCGTTTTTAAAACGGGCTACCCTCACCTAGTCCAGTCCCAAAAAAATATAGATCAGCTCGCTAAACCCACAGGCTTGAGGCCCATTTAGCACCTCTAAATAGGTTAGTCTGTTAGTTTAATTCTACCGAACATGAGTTAGTTTGTTAATCTAATAATATATAATAAATAATATATAATTAATTTATTAGTGTATATCTATATATATATTAAAATTATAATTTTGATATGTATAATGTTAAATAACCTTTAATGTTGAATGAGTTTATATATTTAATATTAATATATATATCACAAAATTAAAAGAAAATTCAATAAATAATAGTGTGAGAAAATTATTATTATAAAACTTAAAACTAGTATAATATTATATAAATTTATTATTATAAATAAATAATATAAAGTAATAATAAATTAATCTATAAATAAAATTAAAAATAAATGATCAAAATATTAATATATTTGGAAAATGAAAAAACGTGATGTAAGATGCCAAGATGAATCGGATGATTTCATAAGATTGAAATCTTTGTTTGGTGCCTCGGTCGAGACTTCCGAATTACCCATTGCACTTGCAAACTTTAGTCTTGCACACAACACACTACCGTTGCAAGGTGTGACAACTAGTTGTTTTTATTTTATTTTTTTTAATATTTTTATACTTTATAAATACTCATTCTAATTAAATCAAATTCACACAGCAAACTTTTATTATTTCTATTTTCTATGTCTCATATTTTCTAGAATTTCTATTACATTTTCATTTCTCTGCAAGTATTCATGATTTTCAGGGTGGTTTTGATTAATTTCTAGCCCGACCAGAAGTGAAAATGGATGCAGATGGCTGCAACTGCCAATCTTACTGCTGCAACTGGGAGCTGCATTATCTCTCTGTCTGAATTGGGTTTTTTGGTGAACCTTACTTTTATTACAGGGGCATTTTTCAATTCTTGTGTCATTGATGAAATTCTTTCATTTCTCATTCGTCCATAGAGCAGATGATTTGAGATTTCGAGAGGAATAGGGTTAGGCATGTGTAGATTTGTCCCTGCCATAGGTGTTTCTTTTTGTCCCCATTTAGGACCTTGCCGTGATTTAGGGGCTCTTCAGAAGGATTTGTGATTGAAATTGGTAAGTCTAGGTACTCAGGTGCAAAATATATTGCAATACATAATAAGAATTATTTTATATGATAGCAAATATGAATCATCGTCATCCGATGGCAAATAACAAAGTCTGGGAAGTTGTATAATTCCCTCAACCTCAAGGGTCACTAACAGAGCAGCTGTGCCGAAAATCTCAAAAAGTATAAACCAACTTATAAATATTCTGAAACCTAAAATTTCAATTTGAAAAGTTTTGAAGATATCTCTCTTGCCCTATTGACAAGAACCTCTTGAAACTGGGGCCTATTCCATAATCTCTGTCAATCCTGTTGTCATAGTTAGAGCCAGAATCTGAACAAATCAAAGATTGTCAGGATGCAATATTGGGAAACGATATTCTATTGATCGCGGACGGGAATCATTCGCTGAATGATTTTCGACTGCTGTTGGGGACACGGACGCAGTGAAGAGAGGGATCCTAAGAACTCAGATGGAAAGTTTTCCTCAACTGCGTCAAATCTTCCGCTATTGCTGCCAAAGTTATGAGGACAACGTAAAGGTACAATATATAGCCTACAAGGTCACACACAACGTTCATATTTTATGATTCTGGTGCTTAACAAAGAATAAAAATGCTAGTTAAATTGACTATAATTCCTCACAAATCTTCTCATGATTGCATGTATCATACAATCCAAATTAAATTAACTGATTCTAGATGTTTGTAGTATATGTACAAATGAAATAAGAGCTGTGAATGGAGAAAATATAAATAACACAAGTAAGAAAATTTTTTATTAGGCCAGATTAATTATGAATTTAAAAGAGAGACAGACAATATTTGCAATTCCAATAATTAATAGGACACACATTCAGTTATTCTGTCCATCTCTCCGAGTTCACAATAAAAATGTTTCATTCAAAAATCTTACTTATAGCTAAAAGTTGATGCGAGACATTTGCAATTCAAGGAGAAACACAGTCTTCTCATGCCATACAAAATATACTTGGTCATCTGAAACAAATAATTCAAGTTTGGTGTCCATAAAATCAGAATTGATCTTCAAAGGGAAACAAAATCTTAGATTATTTACAGGTGATAGAAAGATGGATGCAATTCGGAAATGGATGGCAATGTTGGAAAGGAAAATGGAGACATGGCAGGATGAGGATATTGTCGCAAACCACCATGTAGCATTATAGGTGGAGAAGGGGATGGACAAATTCCTCACTGCGATTTGTGAATATTGAGGCTGTGGATTGAACCATTCCCCCTGGAGGACGTGGTAAAGCTTCAGGTTCCCTCAGAACATCCACTAGCCACATGATATGATATACAAAGGATTTAATCATCAAATTAGTGTTATATTGAATTGGATAACTCAAATTCATGCCAAGATGTTAAACCTATCAGAGCACTTACCTGTAGGTAATCGAGACACGAATTCCCTGGATAACATTAATTAATGGGAGAAAAAGAATCCTAATTCATAGAAGAAATCAAATTCTTAAAGTTCAACTTGACAGTCTCAAACAGAAGATAAGCTACAAGTAATAAATATATAATACATCGGCAAGAATAAATTTGGCAAACAATTGTCTACAAAATATTTGTTACTTAATATCAGGAAATATAGAAATGTCGGAAGCTTGGTATTTGGCAGCTGGTTCAGTATATTACCTACTCAAGTGTTGCAGATTAAATGATAGTGACAACAAAATTGTGGTTTTGCAAATAAGTGAATTTTCTTTCATGAAAAGAAAGATAAATATATGCATAATACTGTGAGATTCACAGAGTTATAGATTTCATTATTTGGGTTAATCTCTATCATTCTAAAATACAAGAATATAACAGAATATATCATTTTTATGACTTAAATTTTGGAAAAAGTGTTATTTCAACCAACTGACCATGACACCTATGTTAGGAGAATATGAAATTATGTAATTTTTATAATGTAACAAAATTGATACCATTTGACAAGCACAGGCTGTATTATACGTTGCTCAAATCATTCCTTCCCCAAATCCTTTATAGAACACGAGCTCAAGAGTTAGGAAGGTTCAAGAATGATATTGAGCAAAAGACATGGGACATCTAGTATGTTCATTATGCACAAATTGAACCTTCCCTTCTCATTCAAAAAAAAGATCATGATTTTAATCCAGCCAAACAAGAAAGAAACGTATGAAAGTATAGATTTGAAAGAGAAAACATGTTCCAATTGGACCAATTTGATAAATTATGTAACAAACCAATCTAGACGGAAACATCAGTGCCTTATATTTGCAGTTATAAGTTGATTGTCTTGTATAATTCACATCTGTTCGAAACATGTCATTTAAAACCACAATAATGGGATAGGAACTGGATGTCTAACGCTAAATGTAAGTTGAGAAAAGTAAAAGAGATCTCTCTTATTGAATAGATGAAGGGGCATGGACTGGATCAACATATAAATCTCGATGCAACTACAAAGGCACCATATAGAGATTATTTAGCATATTTAAGGAGTAAGATGATAAATCTTGATCTTCAAAACCTATAAGATGAGAGAACAAGTGACTAGAGTTGGGTTTTTGGAAAGCACTCCGATGGTTAAATTAGTAACTTTTTGAGAAGGTAAGAAGATAATGAGAGTGAAGCCTTATATCAAAAGTGCATATCTTGGTTTATATAGAGGAGAGGTGCATAAATTGGTATTTTAAGGGCCTGTTTGACCAGTTCTCAGCCCAGTTGAATGGTCCAATTAGTCGATCGATTTATTTTGAACTGTATCATTTGTCCCCTTTCTCCTTGACAGGTACAACGATTGGCTTGCTTGGAAATCATTCATCTTCTCTGGCAAACTGTTCTCTGCTCATTGCAGACATTGATTCTAGTCTTGCAACTGGAATTGTGAGAGTTTTTGATAAATAGAGTATCGATTGTCCTATGTTTGGGGCTGACATTGGTTCAACTATATGCTTGCAGCCAAAAGTCTAACTTTCAAATCTATCATCTCTTTAAAGCTTAGTATTAAAGAGCCATTCAAGTAGAGCCACTCAAGCCAGTTTTATTATTGTGGTCTCTCGACCTGAACTTGATACTGAAGGAGCTGCTTGAGCATTTTAGTAATGAAAGAATTGTTTGGGTTTGACATAGCTATCAAGGGAGCTCCACAAATTTTATCGATACTAAGAGGTTTCTTTGGTCTTTGAAGTGCCAAGGGATCTCCTTGGGCTTTCACATGTCGAGCAACTACTTAATCTTTATATACCGAGGGGACTGCTTGGTCTTTAAAGTGCCGAGAGATTTGCTCAAGGCTTGATATGTTACCAAGGGGACTATTATCATGACCTAAGTTACTTTAACCATTAGAACTTCTCTAGATCTTAGTCTTCGAGTTTGTTGATCAAGAACAACTATCGGTTACTCCTTATAGGTTAGTTGGGTGTCTAATTGGACTGGTTCTTCCTTAATGATATGAGATCTATCCAGAACATATTTTCTCAACATGGAGACATGGAATACTGAGTGGATTCCTTGCATTTCATATGGCAATTCCAATTGATACGCCACGGCTCCCATGCGTTTGGAAATTCAAAATGGTCCAATATATCTCAGCGCCAATTTTCCCTTCTTACCAAATCGCATAAATTTTTTTATAGGGGATACTTTAAGAAACATTCCATCATTGAGTTCAAACTCTAATTCCCTTCTTCTTTTATTTAAGTATGACTTTTATCAGGCTTAAGCCATCTTCATTCAATCGCTAATCAACTGTACTTTTTCTATAGAATCTGTTACAAGGTTTGGACTTAATAACCTTGCCTCACCAAGTTCAAACCAATTGATTGGAGGCCTACATCTCTTCCCATACAATGTTTCAAATGGTATCATTGGTAATTGTTTTTGTAGGCAAATTCAATAAATGACAAATATTTTTCATAACTTCTCTCAAACTCCATTATGCATGCTCGAAGCATGTCCTCCAGAATCTAGATCGTTTGCTCTAATTGGCCATCAATCTATGGATGAAAAGTAATACTGAACCACAATTGAGTACCTAACACTAGCTGGAATGATTGCCAAAAATGGGAAGAAAATTGAGTACCATGATCTGAGATAATCGTGAATGGCACACCATTCAAAGAAACTATTTGATCAAGATAAATCTGTGCATATTGAGTAGCCAATAAGTTATCTTGATAGGCAAGAAATGGGCTGATTTAGTTAAGCAATCAATGATGACCCAAATCAAATCATAATCCTTTGACAACTTTACCAAACCAATTAGGAAGTCCATCGTAATACCATCCCATTTGCATTATGGGATCTTAATGGATTGATGTAACCCTACTAGACGTTGATGTTCCACCTTCACTTGTTGACACGTAAGGCATCTGGTCACATATTCAAGCACATCTTGCTTCATTCCTTCCCACCAAAATACCTTTTTCAAGTCGTGATACATTTTATATGCTCCCAGGTGCATTTTGTAATAAGAATTATGAGCTTGATATAACAAATCATCATGAACACTCAAAAGAACCCATACTCATCCTTTATTTTTAAGCACACCTGCCTTGTCAATTGCAAATTTCAAGTTTGCCTTCGCTTCTGCTTTTTGTCTAAGAATAACATATTATGGGTCTTGTTGTTGAGCTTCTTTGATGTGATCGATCATCATCGATTGTATTGTCATGTGGGCCAAAATCAAGATCTGATCTAGAACTTCTAGTTGTACTCCCAACTCCACCAGTTTTGGGTAGAAACACATTAACTTTTCTTTTCTAGAAAAAAGATAAGCCAAACCACCTTCCAATTTGTGACTTAACACATCTACCACTATGTTTGCCCTTTCAGGGTGATACACTATCTACCACTATGTTTGCCCTTTCAGGGTGATACACTATCTAACACTTGTAATGTTTTACAAATTCCATCCATTTCTGCTGTCAAAGATTAAAATCTTTTTGTTCAAAAATGTATTTCAAGTTTTTTTTATCAGTATAAATTTCATATGTTTTTCCATACAGGTAATATCTCCATATTTTTAGTGCAAAGATTACAAATGCCATTTCCATATCATAAGTAAGGTAATTCTGCTTAGCTTTCTTCAATTGTCGTGATGAAGAGGCAATGACTCTTCCATTTTGAATCAATACACATCCTAGTCTAATTTGAGAGTCATCGCAATACACTGCATAGTTGCTGCCCCTGAAGGTAATGCTAGAATCAAGGATATCATCAAACATCTCTTTAACTTTTGGAAGCTTTCTTCACAAATAAGAGTCTAATCAAATTATACTCCTTTTTTGAGTAAGCTTCGTCAATGGTGCAAAGATTTTGGAAAAATCTCTAATAAATTTTTGATAATATCTAGCTAGCCCTAAGAAACTTCAAATTTCTATGATCATCATATGTTTAGACCAATTCTCTATGGGTTCTACTTTTTGAGGATCAACCTATATCCCTTCTTGTGACATTACATAACCAAGAAATTTAATGCTGGTCACCCAAAACTCATATTTAAAAGTTTTGCATAACATTTAGAAAATTTTGCATATAGCCTATGCTCTCCCAAAGCCTATAGCATTATCCGTAAGTGTTGGTTGTGCTCCTTTATAGTTTTAGAATATACCATGATATCATCAATAAACACAACCATGAATTTATTCAAGAATGGTTTGAAAATTTGATTCATTAGGGTCATAAAAGTAATTGGAGCATTTGTTAAACCAAATAACATTATGAGAAATTCATAGTGTCCATAACGTGTATGAGAAAGGGTCTTCGGCACATTTTCCTTGTAAATTTTCAACTAGTGATAACCCGATCTCAAATCTATTTGCGAGAAATATCTTGCTCCTTACAACTGAACAAATGAATCATTAATATGAGGGAAAGGATATTTGTTCTTAGTAGTTACCTTATTCAACTGACTATAATCAATACATAGCCATAATGATCCATCCTTCTTTTTCACATAGAGCACAGATGCTTCCCATGATGAAACACTTAGAATAAAGCCCTTATTAATTAACTATTGTAGCTAAGTTTTCAACTCATTCAATTCTATTGGTGCCATGCGATATGGAGGATTAGAAATAGGTTTCGTGTCAGGCATAAGGTCAATAGTGAATTCAATTTCTCGATCTAGTGGTAATCTGGGTAACTTGTCTAGAAACACGTCAAGGAATTCTCGTACCACCGAAACCTCACTCGGATTTTGAGCAATTTGATTTAAGTCTTGTATCACTGCTAAATGAGTTGTACACCCCTTATCCAACAACTTGTAAGCTTGCACGTTGGAAATCAAATCAGCAATTTTAGCTAATCATTCTCCTTGAAAGATTACAGGAGAATATTCATTCATGCAAAAGGTCATTGTCTTACCAAAACAATTCATGCACACATAGTACTAAGATAGCCAATTCAAACCTAGGATTATGTCATAATCAACCATCTCTAATACCACTAGATTTTCAAACACCTACTTATCTCCTATTGTTATAACACAATTTCTAAACAAACAGTTAGCTAGATAAGTCTTACCAAATGGGGTCATCATTACTCATGGTAATTCCATTGGTTTACCAGATTCAACAAATAAGTTAACAAATTTCTTTGCAATAAAAGAATGAGTAGCTCTAGGGTCAAATAATAGCCGGTCTTGGAAATCATATATTTTCAAGATACCTAAGACTATAACGTTTGAGGCTTAGGCCTCCTACCTTGTAAGATTCTATACCCTTGTCATTGCTTCATTAGGGTTTTTCTTTCGATTACTCTTCCCATCATTCTTACCAGACAACATTGGTGCTCTTACTAAACTTGTGGATTATGTCACTAGCTGGTTTAGAGGTTTAGCTTGATAAATTGCACCATAGCCAGAAGCACTAACACCCACGGGACATTCCCTTGCTTTATGACCTAGTTGACTGCACCAAAACAAGCAATTAGATCCCTCTTGCAAGATTGATAATGACTTGTGTTACAAATCTTGCACCGTGGTACATTAGCATTGAAGTTCCCCTGACCTTGAGATGTACTCCTTCTATGGAATGGAATAGAAGTAGTCAAACCCGATTGTCCTCCCACGTTCCTTCCTATTGGTGGATTCTACGATCAAGGTGGTCTAGTAGAGTTTCCTCTTCACCCACTAAGTGGTATTCCCTAATCTAGGTTTGTTCTTTCACTTGGTGTAGTGTTAGTTCCTTTAATTTAGACTCTTTTCTTACTACCAAATAATGTTTCCCTTTCACGACGCTCCTAGGACCTTAGTTCAACCCACAAGGCTTGGTTCATAACTTATTGATATGTCATGTCTAAGTCAACCTTGACATCATCAAAATAATAATTATGAAGTCCTTACACCAATCTTTCTACCTTCATAGACTCATTAGGAATTAAATGAGCAACATAGTGGTGAGTCGGGTGAATTGAGCATCATACTCGCTCATAGTCAAGTTTTCTTGTCTCAACTTTTCGAACCTTTGAGCGTTTGCTTGCCAAACATTAGGAGGAAGAAATTTGTTGATAAAAGCTTCTTAGAATGTTGCCTAAGTCAATGGCTCCACATTAGTAGTACACCCCTCAATAGCTTTAACATACCAGTAATGTGCCAAATCATCTAACTGGCACCCTACCAATTTTATCAGTAAGGGTTTAAAACACCTCAGCATCCTACTATATCTTTCAATTTGGTATAGGAATTGATATAGATCCACAAAAGAATCAGTCCCAATATATCGGGGTGGCTTCAACTTTAGAAACTCATGTACAATTCTTAGTCTATTCTCTTGCTCATTTCTAGCAGGAGGGGTTCGATCTCTTTCATTTTGCCTATTTCTATCAAACTCTATTCTGGCCTTGATTCTAATTTTGGGTTAATATATGTACTAGGCAATTCATAGCCTACTAAACTAAATTTTTTGCCTATTGAGGGACTTTAGAAGTATCGTTGACTTCATGGCATACACTGTTTTGTCCAATAAACAAGCCTCCATTACCAGACTCGGATTCTTGGCCTTGCCTTCTAATTCTTACCATAATCTACATTACAAAATTAGTCATATTCTCAAGACATACAAAGGGTTCTAATTCGACTTTGATGACATGAACACATATTTCATCAGGTTAATAGGAATGGTATTAGCAATACATGTTCTTGGATACACACGTTCTACTGGTACAGTTTCTATTAACACTAGATGAAACCTCCACCACCACTGTGTGACTCTAAATAATCAACATGTAGACCTATACTTACATGTTCAATCTATACCATTACTCTGATACCAAACATGTCATGACTCAAAAACCCTAGTCATGACTGGCATGAATATCAATCCTCTTATTAATAATCACTAACCTTTTATCACTTATTCTTATTTATAATCATCTCTGTTTTCCTTAATAATTCACTTAAATCTCATTGGTTGAACCAAAAATAATAAATTATAAGGAAAGGAAAAACACATAGAGAATAAACATATTTCATAATTTACACTGGCTTTGCCTAGTAGGCTTACGCTAGGCTTGATACATGGTTCTACAGTTTGCTTATAGTTTAAAAAAAAAAAAATCTTCTAACCTCCCAAAAATCTAGATGTCTTTCTAAAACTATTATATGTCCTTCCAAAATAAGGCAATCAAAAGAAGTTAAATTAACCTATGTCTTATCATAATTTCAAAAGCATAGGTTAATATAACTAAGTTCTACAACCCTTCTATTTACAAGTTTTTCAAAAAGTCAGCAAAATATAAGGTTTGATGGTATACTGCTATGGGTTAAACCATTCTAAGGCCATCATGAGAAGGACATTAGGCGGCTTTATAGGAATAATCTTTACCCTATGAAGTATCTCACACCCTATCAAATTTAAAATATCAATGTAATGGACTTTAATCTCATGAACTCCTAGCAGACTCATAATAGTGGTGGAAAAAGTGTCAGACGTGATTTCTAATAGATCAGTGTTCATACTCACTTTTTTGTGAACTTTTTCTTTTAGAATCTTAAGATTCAACACTTTAACCCCCACGTGACGCTTGACCTATCCCAACTTGATCAAGACAAGACTTTGGAAGAAATTCTCTAGGGCCGTCTCAAGATCAACTTTGCTAAGATGTTGCCAAAAGTTGTTACTTGCTTCTTTCTGTTGTCAGTTTTCTTATAAAGACTATGTGCCTACGTTGTTGTAGTTTTTTTTATGTCTATGAGTTAAGCCGATCAGCCAATTTAATGCAATTAATTTATTCTCATATTCTTGTGTCTTTAATTATTTTATACATCACTTCCCTTTGCTTTTTAGTAAGATGAGCCTCCAACAAGCCCTTATATTGTGTCAAATGACCACATTTATACTAACTTTCAAGGTTGTCATTTTCCATCAACTCTCTTCTACTTGTACCTCGATTGAGCTCTCCTTGTAGATATTAGTGAGTTGTCTATCCCCATGCCAGTCCCCACGCCTTCAAATTCCAAGGGTTGACTGCCTTAAAGTGCCTCTTTCCTAAGGAATTAACTAGTCAAAGGTTTTGCCTTTCCAAGGATTATTTCTGTTCTTGATATTTTGCATTTCATAGGAGTGTTAAACCTTACCAAGGCCATCATCCTAACCACTCATTTTAACTTTTCCTAGCCATTAGATGTGTCTTGATCTGTTATATATAAGCCAAACTTGGCCTGTTGGTAGCAACTTCAAAGCTTGCTAATAATAAAAGCTTCTTTTCCCACTGTTTGTAGTTTCTGACCTTACTTTCAAACCACTAACTGGTCCCATGGATTCCAAGATATCAATAGGTGTCCAAACTTGAGCTTAGCTGAAATAAGGGTTTGCTACTCTTCTAGCCTCCTAACCTAAGTTAGGACCATATGTAATCCTTATAGATGACTCACCCTCCCTTATTTGTGCCCCCACACTTTCCCTGTCTAAGCAAAAGGTCTTTGTCGAGGGCTTTACCATAGGCTTAAAGGATAGTTTCTTTGTTGATGTAGATGCTGAGTACCAAGCTTTCTTGTATGGCCTTTCCTAACTTGATGATGGGATCAAACCCTAAAAGGACCTTCTCAAAGTGGTACGAAAAGGCCCAAATTTTATTTTATAGAAAGGATTGTTCCAAGCAATGTTTTGTTTGAATTTTATAGTTATAACCTGCTGCTATCGCCTTTTTATCTAAAGACTATGTCGAATGATTATATGAATTTACAATTTTATATTGCTCTTTTACATAGCTGTACAATTGCATAAGTTTATTTCTCTATGTGCCTTCAATAGGTTCTATGACTTTTACTATATTGTTGAATGTTTGGGTTTCTATTAGCTAATTAGTTTGTTTTAAATACATTTGAGCGCCTTTTTGTGGAATTAGACTTAGCACTCTTGTTAATTGCTGAGGGGCATGTATATGCATTTAAATGTTCCAAGGGATCTACCCAAACTAAGGGATCTACTTAGACCAAGGGATCTACTCAAATTTTGATTATATTAGGGGATTTGTCTAGACCAAGGGATCTGCCCAAATTTTGAGTATATCAATAGATCTGCTTGGACCAAGGGATTTGCTCAGACCAAGGGATCTGCTCAAATTTTGAGTATACCAAGGGCACTACCCAGACTAAGGGATCTACTCAGATTTTGAGTATAATGAAGGATCTACTTGGATTGAGTAAACCAAGGGGTTTGCTCAATCGAGGGATCTGCTTAGATTTTGAGTACTATATAGTGTGAACATTCACTTTCATTTCATAGTGCTGGCTACATGGTATCGCTTTCAATGATTAGATCTGTACATCGAAGTGCCTTAAATTCCATGTTCGAGGAAAAAGTTTCCCCTGTATAGTTTCAAGATAGTAAGCATCATTGAGAAGGCTCTCTTGTATTTTGAATGGCTCTTCCCATACAGCAACCAACTTCCTTTTGGCTTGAATCTTTCTCGATCCATTTACTCTTCGTAAGACTAGGTCTCTTTTTGCAAATGCTTGTTCTTTAACCTATTGTTTACCACTTTTGTAATCTTTGCTTTGTAGTGCTCATTTCAAAGTTGAGCTATTTCTCTTGTCACAATTAACATATCCAGTTCTTCTCTCCTTTTTTCCTCATTTTTGTTGTTGTTCATATTGCTCTATTCAATTAAAGCATTGCCCAAGCTCTATTAAGAGCATAGCCTTTCTTTCGTACATCAGCATGAAAGGGGTTTCACCAGTAGCTGAGTGTACAATAGCTTTTTATGACCACGGATGCTTGGTAACTCTTTGACCTATCTTTCTTTTGCCTTGTCCAGCCTTTTATGCAATCTTTCCAAAATGATTCTGTTTGCCAACTTAACCTGCCCATTTGATTGAGGATGCTCAACAGAAGTAAATCTTTGCTTGATTTCTAACCTTTATATTAAGATATATGAGACTTATATTGCTAGAAAAAGGTGTAAAAAAGAGGGTATACCTAAGGCAGAAGTCTTGGAAGTCATCGCTAGTGAATTATTTTCCATTATCCAATATGATCGTGGTAAAAATGTTGTTCTTGAAAGAAACCATTAGCAAGGTTCTCATATCAACTCTTATATTTATAGAGGTTTTACCTACAAATGATATTTTTCTAAATAAACCTTTGTATATTATTTGATGTTATGGTTGGAAGTGGCTCAGCTTTTATCCATTTGGTAAAGTAATTTGTTACCACCATGACGTACTATAACTGACCAGGGATAGTTGGGAAAGGTCCTAGCAAATCAATCCCTTATTAGTTAAATGACCAAGGGGCAAAGATGGAAACTTGCTCAGCAGTTGGTTGTCTTTAGACCTTTGCGAATCTCTGGCACTTTTTGTAACTTCATACCAATTCTAGGGCTTTCTATTTTATCTTCAACTAAGAATATCCTGACCGTATGGCTTTTAATGTGATCACTGCACCTGCCAAATGGGAACCATAAATGCCTTCATGGATTTCTCTTAAAACATAGTTAGCTTTGCTTAATCGAAGGCATTGCAACAATGGGAGGGAAAAACTCTTCTTATACAACTAATCTCCTTGAACAAAGAAGTGTGCTACTCTTCGTTCAACTTTTTTGGCTTCTCTTTTATCTTCTAGTAATCACCCTTTTTCCAAGAACAACATGATGGGGGTTAACCAAGACTGCTCCTACTCTATGTACATTACTTCATTCGTATAAATGATTTGCAATGTTTCTTGAATGATCATTCTATTATTCACTGCTACTTTGGCACTGGCTAACTTTGCTAAAGCATCTGCTCACTCATTTTCCTTTCATGGGACCCTTGTAAGCTTAACCTTGAATTTTTTTAATAAGCTCTTGGCTATGCCTGCATACTTTTCTAGTGTTGACTCTTTTACTTCATAATCTCCCATAACTTGGGCAATTACCAATTGGAAATCAATCAATACTCTCAGAGACCATGCTCCAACTTCCTTTGCCAACTTTAACCCTATTATTAATGCCTTGTGCTCTGCTTAGTTGTTTGTTGCCTTAAGATCAAACTTTAATGAATATTGAGGACCAAATCAATGAGCCTTTCTAAAATCACCAATGCTCCACTGCCTTTACCATTTGACAAACCATCTATGTACAATGTCTATGCTGGGCCTTCTAACCTTGGCTTTCCTGTACGTACTAACTCCACCACAAAGTCTCCCAACATCTAAGCCTTGACTGCTTTCCTTACTTCATACTAAGTTTACACTTCAATAGCTTGACTGCTTAAGCCACTAATCACCTTGTCGAGTTAGGTTTCTACAAAACCTAACAAATTGGAGCATCTATCCGAACGATGATTTGATGCTCTAAAAATAATATTTCAATTTCCTAGATTCTGTCAACAAGGCAAAGGCCAATTTTTCTATCTTCTAGTATCTAATCTTAGCCCTATGTAGTGCATAACTCTGAAGTATACCAACTTCTGTTCATCCCCATTATCATGCATGAGCACTGAACTTATTGCTTATGCCATTGCTGCTAAGGAAATATACAATGTTTCCCCTAGCTCTAATCGAGTGAGTATGGGTAGTGTGGCTAGATACTTTTTTAATTCTTAGAAAGTTTGTTCACATTCATTAGTCCACTCAAAATTTTTAATGTTTTTAAGTAACTTAAAGAAAGGAGCTTGTTTATCAACTGACCTAGACATAAAACATGTGAGAGTGACAACCCTTCCATTGAGCATTTGCACTTCCTTTAATGTAGCTGGGCTTCTCATGCTGATTATGGCTTGACATTTGGACAAATTGGCCTCAATACCCTGTTCGATGATCATGAAACCTAGAAACTTTCCAGCCTTTACCCCGAATGCACATTTTTTTAGATTCAACCTCATTTGATACCTTTTCAGTGTTACAAAAGTCTTTTCTAGATCGTTCTAGTGTTACTCTATGCTTTTTGACTTGATGATCATATCATCCACATAAACTTCCATGTTTCTCCTAATCTGCTCTACAAAAACTTTGTTCATCACTCTCTACTAAATTGCTCCTACATTTTTCAGACCAAACAACATAACCTTATAATGGAATGTCCCTTGATTTCTAATGAATGTCATTTTGTCCTTATCCTCGGGGTGCATCTTTCAACTAATTGTACCCTCAAAATGCTTCATCGAAGTTGAGAACTTCAAAACCCATAGCACTATCTACTAGTTGATCAATGTTTAGGAGTGGATATGAGTGCTTAAGACAAGCTTTGTTAAGATCCATGAAGTCTACACATATTCGTCATCATTTTGTAGCTTTTTTTTACTAGAACTACATTTGCTAACTATGTAGTATGTGTGACTTCTCTAATGAACCCCATCTTGAACAATTTCTCCACCTTTTCCTTTATTATTTTATATTGCTCTAACCCATGGTTCATTTTCTTTAGTTGAACAAGCCTCACACTCAAGTCGATTGAAAGTTTATGGCAGGCTACCTCTAGATTAATTCCCAATATGTCTATAATAACAAAATATTTTACTCATTTATTTATCCTCTCACTTAGCATTTTAAGGTCTAAAATGACTTATTTTCAGCTGTGTTAGTATGTATTTATGATTTGGTGCCAATTGGAATTATTTTGGAAAATTCTGCATAATTGGCCATTTTGAGCAGTTTCTGTAATCTAGTCATAACTTGAGCTACACTTGTCCAATTGATAT
>JANHAO010002513.1:0-28449 GCA_026873985.1 Saraca asoca
TGACCTGAAATCAAAAATAGAAGTTAGTAGCAAATGATAAAAGTTTAAAATTTCATTTTCTAAAATTTTGTATTTCAACATCAAATAACCATATAGCTTAGAGTGATTTGATAGAAGATTACTCTAAGGCTAACAATATTCTTGGCTAAGCGGCCAATGAGGGAATGAAAAAATTATGTCAAAGATCAATCATAAAATTGATTACAAGATTTCCTTGGATTGAAGCTTTTTCCATTAAATTTTTCCTTTTCCTTTTTATTTCATTTGCTTGCATTTAAACTATTTATCTAAATTCCTATTTCTAGTTAGATATCCAGCCCCCTATTTTACATTGTAAACACACTGAAATAAATCACCAATCTTTATGGGTTTGACCTAGACTCGCCCATGCTATAAGCTTAAGCAGTTTAGCATATTATCTTTGCTAGTCTTGACAACCATCATATGAAAACCCTAGGATGGTATCTACGATTATGAGAATGCATGATTTATGTTTTCAATATCATGCACTTTGATAGGTGTTGATGGTGGAATCTGGTTATGGGCCGAACTCCAGTCAACGGGAAAGATTCTTACATAACTCAAACTGTTTCCGATTAATGAAGGTTGAGAACAAAGGAGGAGAGCAAGGAAAAATAGTGAAAATGTCATATTTTTTAATGTGGTTAAGCCAAAGTCAGATAGCACCGGCCCCTACATCCATGGTAGTGTTTTATTATTTTGAAGGAAGTTTTTATAGAGTTTCAACTATATTAGCCTTTCTTTTTTACAAGGATCCTCCACTTCCTATTTATAGAAGTTGGAAGGTTATAAGTGTAATTTTACATGCTTAAATAAGTTACATCAAATATTAAATGCACAAGACAATATGAACTCCTACAAATCAGCTTCTGTAGGTTGCTTTCTGCGAGGTGAGTCCCTTGTCGATCAACTCATGTAAGCTTGTTTGGTATTTTGTCCAATTGAGTTTTTTGGCTGGGCAATGCATTTCATCTCATGAGGTGAGCTCTTCAGTGAGGTTGAACTTGTTCTTGCTAAGGTGAGCTCAAGCAGGGCAACTCGTTTCTTGACAAGCTGGATCTCTATCCTTTGGTCTCTTTGCATCTCGACCTCACGATTAGTGAAGTGGCACCTTCTGGGCAACTTTAGCAAACTGGACCTCTTTTACTTGGACTTAATGTGTTATAGGGCCTTTGTTAGCCCACTTCATAGAATTGGATTCCACTCGTAACATTAAACCTCCTAACTCTCAGCTCACTTTACGAGCTGGGAGTCGAATAGTTTCGCTGGCAAAGGGCCTTTCTTACAGACTTCCATATAGTCAAAGTTTGTGATTAGCCTGTCATTTCATATGATCCAGGCCATATCTCATGGTACACATGCCTAATGTCTGTTGGTGAGTTAGCCTTATTTTCTTCCAAGGTTTTTAATAAGGGTGGTTGGGAGTTCTTCTGGACTATTCAGTTGAGACCTAGCCGATCTATATAAGTGTGGAGAGTAGTTAATCTTCCTTTATCGAGTGAGTTGAACTGATGAGAGCTTCAAACAAGCCCCCCAAACCTTTAGAAGTCTACCTGTCTAGAGAAACATGCATGGTTTGTTGCATAGGATGCCATTTCAGGCAACCCTCCTTCTTTGATCATGAGTGAAGATCTTTCATAGATCTTGGATTATTTCCTCATAGTGATGCTATAGGGTTAAACCTTTCCAACTACTCTAGCCTATTTTCTCTAAATCTTCTGCACTGAGTAGAGAGCTAGAAAGGAGTTCTAAACCAAGGAGGGCGGCAAAGGAAAGAATTGAAGAGCAAGTGTGCTTGCCGACCCTTTTACTGATCTGGGCTCTTCTCTAGAGCACTAATCTTTCTTCTAGAGTGTAATGGTTGTAGGCTTCTTTCAATTTGTACTGTGTATCTTGCAAT
This sequence comes from Saraca asoca, assembly GCA_026873985.1. Classification (NCBI taxonomy): domain Eukaryota; kingdom Viridiplantae; phylum Streptophyta; class Magnoliopsida; order Fabales; family Fabaceae; genus Saraca; species Saraca asoca. Next base: position 1,922 of record JANHAO010002513.1, read on the forward strand.
GTAACTTCACCTCATTGAGGCTTTTAATAAAAGAATAATTCTTTATGATTCTTGTATGCTGCATTGAAAATCCTATATATTCTAAATGATAGTATAAATTTTTACAAATCTCAACAAGATGATATATTTGAACAACCAATCAGTAATACTTCATAGTGAGCTATGAATTAAGCATCTAGGTGCCTTAGTTGTGAGTGATATATGGGCAGGTGGCATGAGAGCTACATCTAGTTGAGAAGTCACATGTGGACTACAAGCATTAGGTCATATGAGAGTTATGAATCATTTAGTCACATGAAAGCTATGAATCATTTGGTCGCATGAGAGCTATAAGTCATTTGGTCACATGAGAGTTAGGAGTCATTTGGTTGCATGAGAGCTACGAATCATTAGGTCGCAACTGTGAGTCATTAGGTTGCATGAGAGCTATGAATCATTAAGTCACATGTGAGTTGCAAATCATTTGGTTGTATGAGGGCTATGAATCATTTGGTCACATGAGAGCTATGAGTCATTAGGTCACATGAGAGCTATGAATCATTAGGTCGCATGAGAGCTACGAGTCATTAGGTAGCATGAGAGCTACGAACACTTGATTGCATACATATAGTGCCTAAGAAAGTTGGTTGTATGTATGATAATAGGTTGCGCACATGCGGTGCCTGAGAAAGTTAGTCACATGTGTGCTTAAGGTAGCATGTATATGGTGCCTAAGAAAGTTAGTCATATACATGATTCATGAAGTCGAGCACACATGGTGCCTAAGAAAGTTGGTCATGTGCCTATCAAGTATGAGATTGCATGCGTATGGTGCCTAAGAAAGTTGGTCATACGCACAATGATGCACCATGCATATGGTGCCTAAGAATGTTAGTCATGTGCAAGCTAGCAAATCGCACGCATGTGGTGCCTAAGAAAGTTGGTCACATGCATAATGAAGTCGTGTGCATATGGTGCCTAAGAAAGTTAGTCATATGCACAATGAAGCACCGTGCATATGGTGCCTAAGAAAGTTGGTCATATGCACGGGCTGGGGGTAGCATGCATATGGTGCCTAAGAAAATTGGTCATACACATGACAAGATCATATGCACATGGTGCCTAAGAAAGTTGGTCATGTACATAATGATGTAGTGTGCATATAGTGCCTAAGAAAGTTAGTCATATGCATGCTTGATCGCATTAGGATGGTGCCATAAAGTAGGTCATTCTAATGCAATAAAGAATTAAATTCAAGACTTGAAAGGATATAGTTATAGACTAAAACGAGAGGAAGCTCACATTTTCAAGGCAAACTTTTGAATTAACATTTGCTGAGGCTTTGCCCAGATTATATACATCAAAATTTGGGATGCTTTTACATGCTTTATTTCAAAGCTAAAATATGGTTCTGACTATAGTAGATTTCTCTTGCTCGAGATCCCACTAAAGCTATAAGGGCTACTGTCCTGTGGGCCACAGCACATATTCTCTTAGACGGCCCCTCTTGATCAGATCTTCAATCATGTCTCTGAGCACTTAGTAATTAGAAGTGTTATGTCCAGCTTCATTATGGTAAGCACAGAACTTGTTAGTGTTTCTATTCCTACGAGGAGTCCTTAAAGGAATGGGGGTCCCAAAGTCGTCTCTACCCTTTTCTGTTGTAAAGATCCTATCCAGAGTGTCTGATAGGATGCTATAATGATCATGACGACCTGGAGGTTAAGGTCACTTAACTCTTGCCTTCTTCAGAGGTTGGCTAGTGGGGTCGATCTTTTGACCCTCATTATTTCTTTTCTTATTCTGCTTAGAGCTATTCGCCCTGTCCCTCTAATTCTTGGAACCAAAAGTCTCTTCCCATCAAATCTGCTTGGTAGCTCAATCATAGAATTCACCTAGGTCTGCTACTAGGGATTTGTATATGCTCTTATACAGCTTACCATCCTTACGAAGTCCTATAAGATGGCTATTTGGATGCTCTCATCAGACGGGCTCTCAACGTTGTCAATCTCATGCCTGAATCAGGTGATGTAATCTTTTAATGACTTATGCTTATGCTAATAGATTGTAGCGAGATGACAAAGGACATGAGCTACCTCTTCAACACCCTGTATTGGTTGAGAAATTTTTCCTGTCACTCTTCCCAACGAGCTCGGAGGCTCCTAGACCATGTTCAAGGTGTGTCTCCCAATGTGGTCAGGAAGATATGACATTTAATCAGAGGGTTACTTGTTTGAAGATCTATCTCAATGTTGAACATATCCAGGTGGTTGTGCAAATCATTGTCCCCATTATACAGAGGGATAGAAGGGATTTTAAGCTTATAGGGGAGGGGCTTTATCTTGATCTTCTTGAAGAAAGGCATTTGATCCTCTAAGTGACTTTGATTACTTCGAGCTCAGGGATGTGCTTCCAGCTACTTCACCATTTGAAACAACTCTTCTACCAATAAAGTTAGCCTTTCAAACCGCTGGCTAGAGGCCTGTTGGCTTTTTTCCTCCTGATCACATGAACGGCGACCAGAAGCATGCTTTTGATTAGCTCTATTTGGACTTGCAGCTTGTTGTTACTGGGGAATATTCTCAAGTATAGTGGCCTTAGTCTATCTTTACAAGCCCTAGGCTTGCACTTAAGCTAGCATATGTAATGCCTTGACCATTTTTCTCACTCAACCTTATGGTGCTTCCTAGTGCTAGTGCCATCTTTACACTTCATCAGCTTCAAGGATAGTAATAGAAAGTTAGTGGCAAGCTGAGAGGAGTGAACTGTTGGCAGCCCTGGTAGTGGAAGAACTAGTCGTATGACCCTCAAGGTGGTTATTGGTAGCATTTGGCTTCCTGATGGCCTTTCCCTTGGCCATTATAGTTAAATAAAGAATGAAACAAAATGCAAAGAATCAACCAAAACTCAAATGAGGCCCCATGGTGGGTGCTAAAATATTGACGGTGGAATCTGCTTCTGGGCCAAACTCCAGTCAACAGGGATAATTCTTACAGGACTCAAACCATTTTTCATTGATGAAGGTTAAGAACAAAAGAAGAGAGCAGGGGAAAAGTAGTGAGAAAGTGATGTTCAGCCAAAGCTAGACAACATCGGCCCCTATATCCATGATAGCATTTTATTATTCTAAAGGAAGTTTTTATAGAGTTTCAGCTATATCAGCTTCTCCTTTTTACAAAGATCCTCTGCTTCCTATTTAGAGAAGTTGGGAGGTTACAAGTGTAATTTTACATGCTGTGAATAAGTTACATCAAATATTAAATGTACAAGACAATATGAACTCCTTTAAATTGGCTTCTGTAGGTTACTTTCTATGGAGTGGGTCCCTTGTCGATCGACTGATGTAAACTTGTCTGGTATTCTGTCTCGTTGAGTTTTTTGGCTAGGCAATGCATTGCATCTCATGAGCTATTTCTACTTCAAGGTCGCTACTAGTCTTTGGTGAGGTCAAACTCATTCTTGCCAAGGCGAGCTTGAGCAAGGCAGCTCATTTCTTGATGAGTTAGATCTCTAACCTTTGGTCTCGATGCATCTCAACCTCACAATTAGTGAGGTGGCACCTTCTAGGTAACTTTAGCAAACTAGACCTCTTTTACTTGGATTTAATTCGCTGCAAGGCCCTTGTTAGCCCACTTCGTAGAACCAGATTCCACTCATAATAATAGGCTTATGTGGAATTGTTTATGCACTAGTTAGAGATGAAATCTATGTGCAAGGGATTTTAATGACATCTTAATAGTTTAATAATACTCTTGAAAGATTTGTTAATGAAAGGGATTGTCTATACGATATGAAAATTATTTATAGATGTTTTATTTGAATATCTAAGAGACTAGAATGAGGTAATAGTTACATGCACTTAGTAGAGTCTATGTTTATGACTAAGGGAGTAGAGAGGGTTGAGTATGACTAACTAGTTTGTGGAACTTATTGAATGTGAAAAGGAAGTTATGCTTGAGAATGTATGGAAAATGGTTAAAGTGTGATTGAAAATTCACTAAAACATCCTCATTAGAATAGGTTGTACCTAGAAATGGACCAAGTGGGACAACAGAAAGGCAAGGTGTTAGTCTTTGGTGTTGGGTCGATCGATCACTTTCTACCAATTGATTGGCCAACCTCAAGGTGAACAAAAATCAAATCATCATAGAATTGCACAAATGCAATCCTACATTGGTCAACAGATCTCTAATGGCTAGGGTGATGCCAAAGGAAGGTCTTGGTGATACATCAGGTCTAGGATCTTAATCAAGGTAATTCAATCAGTTAGAATTATGTCATAAGATGTTCTAAATAAATTAGAATATAGACATTTGATTTTAAATGATGTACTTTGCTTGTCAAAGGTTTGTATCATTTCACAATTAGGTCAAGAATTTATTTAAACATCTATTTATGGAGTTGAGGAGAAACCTTTCCAAATCAGGTGAGTAAGCGTTTTTACTTCAACTGGCTCTAATTTAGAAATTGAAGAGTGTTTCTTCTTGTAAGAATTCCTCTCCTAGGGTTATTGATAGAACTAGAGACTTATCAATGATATTACTCTTTGTGGCATCTAATTTCATCACTTATCACTCTCCTTCTTCCTATCTAGAGCGTAGTGTGAATATCATTCTTCTTCCTTTCAATTTTGGTGCTAAATTTGCTAAATTGGAGATAAATCCATGGCCATCTCCATGGGAGATTACATCAAATGATAGAAATTCGAGGGATCACTCAAGGGGCCGTCAAGGGCTTTTTGATAGGAAAAATATTTTCTCATTTATTTCCTCTCATACCCTACCTCTTAGGATCTTAATCAAGTTTAATTTAGTGAATTGACCTTATTTTTGATTTGGTCATGATTTGGAGCTTAATTGAATTAATTACTTAATGTTGGGGTTTTGACAATGTTTTAGGTTTCGGGCTATAACTTGAGCTCTAGATGTTAGATAGGATCAATCTTTATATGGTTGCAAAGTTAAGAGAAAGCTCTGCAACTTTAATGTTAAGGCTAGAGCCCAGTTCTATAATTTGGAGTCTTGAAATTTACTGTCAAATTGCCCTAGAGTTTCTATCCAGATTAATCTTGTCATAATGTTTGGATTATTATTTTGTGTTATTTTATGGGCCATCTTTGAGACCCTTTTGGTATTCATTTGGGGATGTTTCATGCCTTTTGTTTTTATAATTTGGTAGCTGAATTTGGACCAATATTTGGTTAGTTTGTGCCATACTAAAGTATTATTACTATTGATTGTGTTGGCCTTATTTTGATCTAAACTTATTTTTTTATTTGGCTAGTTTTGTATGTTTGTTTGTTGAGCTTGTGTAGGACCTGTAATCCAGCCCATTAGTGAGCCTGATTGCTAAGAGGAGAGGCATGTTTCCTTCACCATTCAAATTTGATGAATTTGAGAATTGAAGTGAGTTTTCTAGTAAGAAGTGATCGCGCAGGGTTCTTATAGAACTTGAAGACTTATCGAAGAGATTACTCTTTGTGGCATCTAATTTCATCACTTATCACTCTCCTTCTTCGTATCTAGAGTATGGCATGAATATTATTCTTTTTCCTTCAATTTTTTGTGTTGAATTTATTGAATTGGGGATCGATCCGTGGGCATCTCTATGCAAGATCACATCAGTTTGGTATTAGAGCTTTGGCTCTTCCAATTTAGGTGATATCTTTGCATTTTTCTCTTGTTTTGCTCCATTTTCCTTCACTTTTCTTGTTGTGTTCCCCTTAATTTTGTTGGACACTTTTGTGCTTCAAAACTTGATCAATTGCTGCCAATTGTGCTTACTGTTTGGTTTCCATTTCTATGTCAGTTTTCTACCATCTTCAGCTTTGATTTTGTTATTTTTTTGCTTCAATTTTTTGCAAAAAAATTTTGTAATCTTTGTACACATTAGAGTTTGATGTAAGCTTTGTTTGAGTAAAAATTTTCTACTCATTTTGCTTCATTTTTATTTCATTTTCTTGTTTGTTTTGTTGAAGGTTCTACTCAAATTTCAGTAGAATTTCCATCTTGTTTTTGGTTGCATTTCAAGTGTTTCTTGATTTGATTAAGTGTCCTTTGCTTTGATTTTGTGTGTCAATTGGTGTAAGACTGAATTACACTTCATTTTATGTGGTTTGGTGCCATTCCCTTGTCAATTACATCAAGTTTTGCTTATTGTCCCCTGTTTTTCCCATCTTGGCTGAAAGTTTGAGTCAATTTTCTCTAGAATTTTTATTGTTATCCTAGCTTATTTGTGATTGTGTTTTGCACCAAAATCATCTTCATTTTAAGTACAGTTAATTGGAAGCTGATTTAGGATAATTTGGGTTAATTTAAATTATTGATGGTAGCTCAAATGTTTGGAAATTAAGTGCTAAAAAAAATTCTGGACAGCAAACACCTGATTGAGAAAAATAAAAGAAAGAAAAGAAAAGAGTAGTTCAAAAACAAAAACAAAAGAAAAAGTGTGAAAACAAAATGAAAGTGTGAAAGAACAAAAACAAAAGAAAAGATCAAGTGTGAAGAAAAACAAAAAAAAGAAACAAAAGAAAAAGCTCCAAAAAGAAGAACAAGTGTTGTCCAACAAAAGAAATAAATTCTGCAAGTTTTTGAGCTACATTCAAGCTAAAATACTAATCTAATTTGAGTAAACCTCCATTGTATTTGTTGACAGTAGATTTTGGTAGAACCAAAATCTAGCCAATTGAGGAGGTTCTTCTAGGACTCAAACTATAATCTAGTTATTATTGTAGCAAATATGAGGTAGAAAGCAAGAAAAAGAAGAGAAACAGTAGAAAACACAGAGCTTTTAACATGATTTAGCCAAAATCGGGCAACACCGACCCCTACATCCATGGTAATGTTATTGCTTCGGAGTAAATTTTTATAGAGTTTTCAGCATAGCAATTTCTACTTACTTTACAATGATCTCCTTCTCTCTATTTATAAAGGAGAAGAGGTTACAATAGTAATTTTACATGTTGTAAATCTATTATATCAAGCATTTATTGTACAAACCTGAATGAAGTCCTGCAAATCAGCTTTTGCAGGTTGCTTTCTACTAGTGAGACGTCTATCTATCGAACATGATGTAAGCTTGTCTCCCGCTCAGTGAGTTTTTGGTTGGAAGTCACACCTCACAAACCAAAACCTTTAGCCTGAGGTTGCTTGCTAGCCTTCGACCAATAAGGTCGAGCTTGCTTATAGCAAAGCGAGCACTCACAGAGTCAGCTATCAGATATGTGTGCTGTAGCTTAGCACCCTCATCCTCAGTGAGCTGGTCCTCTTAGACTTAGCTTTTGTTCTACTTTGCGAGCTCAAAAATCACCTATAACATAAGCCTCCCAACTCTCAACTCGCTTCACAGGTTGGGAGTTGAACGATCTTGCTAGTAGAGGGCCTACTTTATAGACTATTGTGTGGTCAAAGTCCTTAGTCAACTTGTCATTTCATTTATTCCAGATCATTCCTTCCATTATACAAGTCTCATAGCTATGAATGTGTCTGCCTCGTTTTCTTCTTAGGCAATTAATGAAGGTGGTTGGGAGTTTTTTCAGACTCTTTGATAAGACCAAAACTACTCTTATTTAAGACAAAGGAAGTCTTCCTTCCTTCTACATAGAGAAATCTAATGGGAGCTTTAGACAAGCCCCCCACACCTCCAATGTTCTATCTTTCCAATGAGGTGTGCATGCTCTGCTGCATAAAAGCCTACGAGAGCAATCCTTCTTTGAAGATGAGGAAAGATCTCACATAGATCTCAGATTATTTCCTCCCAGTGATGTTAGGGAGTTAAACCTTTCCAGTTCCTCTAATCTTCTTTCTTTGAATCTTCTATACTGGGTAGAGAGCTAGAAAGTGGTTCTAAACTAAGGAGGGCAGAAAGGGAAAAACTTGAAATCAAATACGTTCGCCGGCCCTTCTGCTGATTGTGGCCCTTCTTTGGGGCGCCATTCTTTCTTCCAGTATATAGGCTAGATTGACTTGTATTTTGATTTTCTTCATGTAAATGTACCTCATTAAGGCTTTTTAATGAATGAATTTTTCTCCTTAATTATTGTGTATTATACCTCAAATATTCCACATATAGATAACAATATGAAATTTTGGTGAGTCAAAATGAAATGAAACATTCAAGTGACCAATCTGTCACGCTACCTAAATAATGATTCTAGGCATTAAAGTGCCTTAAATGATAACTGGTACATGAATGGACCATATAAAAGCCATGAACACTTAGGCCACATTAGAGCTATGAGAACTTGGTCCCATGAGAGCTACGAGCATTCAGTCGCATGAGAGTTATGCTTTGTAAGCTATAGCAACTTAGTTGTTCAGCATCTTTACACCTCAGTGAGCCCGTAGCTCAACTGGAAATGAATTGTTTTGAGTGTCTCCACATCTCAGCAAGCCCGCAGCTTAACTGGAAATGAATTTGTTTTGAGCGTCTCCACACCTTAGCAGGACAACAGCTCACAGTTAGCTAATGAGTTTATTGATGCCATTTGAGGAAATTGACCACATGCGAGCTGCGAGGATCACAAACACTTGATAACAAAGATCAAAGAAAATACATACAATGAAGAGTTGCAAAAGGACCAAGCCATCCGAAAAACAAAGTTTCTTTCGACAAGGACAGAGGGAAGCTTTTATATTGTCTTTTGAATTCAAGATACATTATCAATGTATAATTCTAACTAAGCCCCACGGCTCTTGGTCAGGATCTCACTGGGGAAACTAAGTCTGCTGCCTGGCAAGTTGCACCACATATTCCTTTAGGCGGCCTCTCCTAATCAAGTCCTCAATTGCATCCCTAAGGGCCCAGCAATTTAAAGTGTCATGGCCAATTTCATTTTGATAAGCATAGAACTCTTCCTGATTCCTTCGCCTATAGGGAATTTTGGAGGGTGCAGGCCTCTCGAAGTCCACTCTATCCCTTTCTGTTATGAATATCCTATCCTAAGAATCTGATAGGACACTATATTGCTCATGATAACCTAGGGGTTGAGGTTGTTCAGTCCCGAGCCTCTTAGACTTTTTCTTAACCCACTCACCAGAGTAATTGCCCTGGCCTCCATTGCCTTTCCTTTTGTTATGGATGGAACCACCCTTCTCGTCCTTCTTTTTAGGCTTTCTTGAGTCGAAGGTTTCTTACCATTTAATCTACTTGGTAGCCCATGCATAAAACTCGATAAGATCTTTTACTGGGGACTTATAGAGGCTTTTGTACAGCTTTCCATCTTTGCAGAGTCCCATAGAGATGGTTGCCAGCATGGTTTCCTCAGATGGATTTTCCACTAAATTGGCTTTAAGTCTAAACCTGGCAATGTAATCCTTTAGCAACTCCTGCTTGCACTGGAAGATCATCGCAAGGTGATAGGGGAAATAAGTTGCCTCTTCAATGCTTGATATTGGCTGATGAACCTCTACTAACACTCTTCCCAACTGCTTATTAAGCAAGTTGGAAGGCTTCTGAGCCATGTCTGAGGTACACTTCCTAATGTAGCTAAGAAAACTTAGCATTTAACCAGAGGGTCAATTATCTATGAGTCCATCTGAATATTGAACGCATCCAGATGGTCGTAAGGGTCAATGTCCCCATTGTACAATGGAATCATGAGAACTTTGAGTTTCAGGGGAAGGGGCTAAGTTCGATCTCCTTGGAGAATGGTGACCTGCCCTCATAGCGAGCTCGATCATTAGGAGCTTGGAGACATTCTTCCATCTAGTTCATCTTTTGATATAACTCCTCCAGCAATAGGTCCCGCACCCCAAATCATCAGCCAGAAGATTGTTGATCTCTTTGACCCTTATGGTCACGAAAGTCATCACCTGGGGATTGTTCTTACAAGCAATGAGCTGGGGAATCCTCTCATTGCCTTACTCAAACATCCAACTTACTGCTGGTGAACATTCCCAAGTGTTTTGATCTTAGTCTACCTTTGCACACCCTGTGCTTGCACTTATGCTAGCATTATGACTACTCTAGTCATCTCACCCATCATATTTTCCAATCTCTCCTGATATTGAAGCCAGGTTTGTACTCCATCAGTGTCGTTGGCAATGATAGTAGGTTTGAAAGAACTGGCTAGGGGCAAGCCAGAGGTGATGCCTATGACAGGAGAGGTAGAGGAGTCTATTATGGGCACATGACCCTCCGAAAGATTAGCCAACGCATGTGAAGCTCCAGTAGCTCTTCCTTTTGCCATTGCAGCAAAAAATGAACCAGAAAATATATGAGTCCCCACAGATGATGCCAAAATGTTAACAATGGATTTTAGTTCTACCAAAATCCAGCTAACTAAGGAGGTTCTTCTGGGACTCAAACTATAATCTAGTTACCAGTGTAGCAAATATGAGGCAAAAAGTAAGAAAAGGAAGAGAAACAACAAAAAACACAAAGCTTTTAACGTGGTTCAACCAAAATCGGACAACACCGGCCCCTACATCTATGGTAATGTTTTTGCTTCAGAGTAAATTTTTACGGAGTTTCAGCATAGCCATTTCTACTTACTTTACAATGATCTCCTTCTCCCTATTTATAAAGGAGAGGAGGTTACAATAGTAATTATACATGTTGTAAATCTATTACATCAAGCATTTATTGTACAAGACAGAATGAGCTCCTACAAATCAACTTCTGCAAGTTGCTTTCTATGAGTGGGAACCCTATCTGTTGAGCATGACGTAAGCTTGTCTCCCGCTCAGTGAGTTTTTGGCTAGAATTCACATCTCACGAACCAAAACCTTCAGCCTGAGGTCACTTGCTAGCCTTCGACCAGTGAGGTCGAGCTCACTTACAACGAAGCAAACTCACACAAAGTCTGCTGTCAGATATGCATGCTATGGCTTAGTGTCCTCATCCTCAGTGAGCTGGTCCTCTTGGACTTAGCTTCTGTTCCACTTGGCAAGGTTGAAAATCACCTATAACAGTATTCAACTTGAATATGTTTTTTGTGGATTTCATGATCAAAATACTAGCTTAGAATTCAAAGTGTGGTGCAATTGCTTGATATTTTCTCCTATTTTTCATTGTAATACCTTGAAAATTTTCTGCCATACCCTTAAAATTTTGTGGTGGCTAAAACTATTATCCTTGGTGCTATCTAATTCTTTTTGTGTTTCTTGCTCATTCCTTGCTTCTTTGTTCTTCTTAGTTCATGCCATATTTTGATGATTTGAATGTTATGTGATTTTGATTGTCACTTCTTGTAAACTCAAAGATTTGTTACTTAGTTCTCAAAGACTTAAAGGAGAGGACTAAAGTTATAAAAGACAAGTGTGTGTGAGCACAACAGAGGGTAAAAGCCTAGTTGTGTGAACAATACACGAGTGGAGTGATCAAAAACACTTGTAGGGGTGTGATTTGGTGAGGTCTATATTTTCCTAACATTTATTTTGTAGAAATTATTTCTTGCTCAAAGATGGAAGGTAGAGGATCTCAACTTAATGAAGCCATGTTTACTCTTAGAGCCATGCAACAACAATTTGAAAAAGTAAATGTGAAGATTGATGGGCTTATTAAAAGAATCACAAATGTGGAGAATAGTAGACATTCCTATAAGAGAAGAACTAGAAGAACTCATGACCAACATAGAAGCAATGAAGGGGATTAGAGAGTTGAAAGAGAAGAAGAGTTATCCACTTCTCTATATGAAATCAAGAGGAGTGAAAGAAAAAGGGATAAAGGCACCTTAGGTAGAAGACATGAGAGACCTAGAAAAGAAAAAGTTGATTCAAATCTTCACAATATCAAGATAACAATCCTATCTTTCCAAGGCAAGAGTGATCTGAAAGCATACCTTGAATGGGAGAAAAAGGTTGAGCCAGTCATTAATTGTCACAACTATTTGGAAGAGAAGAAGGTAAAATTGACTATTATGGAATATCAGTTGGTGGGATCAACTTGTGCAAAGTAGAAAAAGGAACTTAAAAAGACCTAGCAACTTGGGAAGAGTTGAAGACCATCATGAGAAAAAGATTTGTCCCTTCATACTATTATAGAGAGTTGCATCAAAAGCTTCAAAGCCTTACTCAAGGTTACAAAAGTGTTAAGGAATATCACAAAGAGATGGAGGTAGCAATGATAAAAGCCAATATGGAGGGGGATAGAAAGGCTTTCATGGCATGGTTTTTGCATGGCTTGAGCTATGACATTGCTAACATAGTGGAGCTTCAACACTACGTGGAACTTGAAGACATGGTACACATGGCAATGAAGGTGGAGAGGCGACTCAAGAGAAAGACCTCTTCCAAGGTTGTACATCAATCAAGTTCCTCTTGGAAGACTAATTAGGATAAAAGACATGATTCAAAAGACTTCAAAGCTACAAGAAACCTCTAGCTAAAACTTCCTCAAAGCCAAAGGGTGAAGATGCAAAAGGCAAAGGCAAAGTGGAGGTGCCACAAAAGCAAAGAACATTAAATGCTTCAAATGTTTGGGGCACAACCATTATGCTTATAAATTCCTTAACAAAAGGGTGATGACCATGAAAGCCAATGGAGAGTTGGAATTAACTAGTGAGCAAGAAAAGGAGGAAGAAAGTTCTAATTCAAGTAGTGAAGAGAGCAATGGTGTGTTTGATGTGGTAGTTGAAGGTGAGTCACTAGTGGTGAGGAGAACTTTGAATGCACAGGTCAAGGAGGGAAATGAAGAGCAAAGAAAGAACATCTTCCACACTAGATGCCATGTACTAGGCAAGGTTTGCAATGTAATTATTGATAAGGGAAGTTTTGCAAATATTGCTAGTATAATCATGGTTGAAAAAGCATTTTTATCTACCTTAGATCATCCCACTCCTTACAAGCTTCAATAATTGAATGAAAATGGGGAGGTAAAGGTCACAAAACAAGTGCTAGTTTCTTTCTCTATAGGCAGGTATAAAGATGAAGTGTTGTGTGATGTTGTACCAATGCAAGCTGCCCATTTGCTACTTAGGGGGCCCTAGCAATTTGACTGCAAAGTCACCTATGATTGCTTCACTAACCGATATAGCTTTAAGATGGATAACAAAACCATTACTCTTGTACCCCTTGCCCCCAAGCAAATCTTAGAAGATCAAATGAAAAAAGAGAAGAAAATAAGTGAAGAACAAAAGAACAAGAGTGAAGAAAAAGAGAGGAGGAGTGAAGACAAAGAGAGAAAAAAGGATAAAAGAGTGTTGAGTGAAAGTGAAAAATAAGGAAAGAAGAAATGGAGTGTCTTTGCCAAGGCTAGTGATGTGAGACAAGCCATGTATTATGATAAAACTATGCTTATTCTTTTATGCAAAGGTGCTATTTTTAATGATAATCATGATACAAATGTTTTGCCTAGTCCTATTAAGTTAATTTTATAGGAATTTCAAAATGTGTTTCCCAAAGAAGTGCCTCATGGTTTGCCATCATCAAGAGGGTTAGAACACTAAATTGACTTCATTCTTGGAGTTTCCAAGACTAATCAGCCAGCATATAAACAAGTTGAAGAGCTTATGGCAAAGGGATATTTTGGAGAAAACATAAGTCCTTTAATGTTAATGCTTCTTTTCATGTTTCTAATCTTTCTCTTTTTGCAATAAATCTTAAAGATTTGAGGTCAAATCCTTTTAAAGAAAGGGGGAATGATGAAAACTCAAAGGATCACTCAAGGGGGCATCAAGAGCTCTTCGATGAGCAAAACATTTCTCCATTTATTTCCTCTCATACTCTGCCTCTTAGGATGTTAATCAAGTTTAATTTAGTGAACTGGCCTTGTTTTGTGATTTGGTCATAATTTGGACCTTAATTAAATTAATTGATTAATGTTGGGGTTTTGACACTATTTCAATCTTTAGGCTATAACTTGAGCTCCAATGTTGGATTGGGTCAATCTTTATATGGTTGGAAAGCTAAGAGAAAGCTCTACAACTTTCATGTTGAGGCCAAAGCCCAATTCTACAAATTGGAGTCTCAAAATTTACCATCAAGCTACCCTAGAATTTCTGTCCAAATTGACCTTGTCATAATGTTTAGGCTATTATTTTGTGTTATTTTATAGGCCAACTTTGAGACCTTTTTGGTAGTAATTTGGGGCTGTTTCATGCCTTTTATTTTTGTACTTTGGTGGCTGAATTTGGACCAATATTTGGTTGCTTTGTGGGCTATGTTTGACGCCATATTAGGGTATTATTGTGGCCGATTGTATTAGTCTTATTTTGGTCTAAACTTATTTATTTATTTGGCTAGTTTTGTATATTTATTTTCTAAGGTTGTGTAGGACTTGTAATCCAGCCCATTGGTGAGCCTAATTGCTAAAAGGGGAGGCATGTTTCCCTCACCATTCAGATTTGATTAATTTGAGAATTGAAGTGAGTTTTCTAATGAGAAGTGCTCTCCAAGGGTTCTTATAGAACTTGAAGACTTATCAAAGAGATTACTCTTTGTGGCATTTAACTTCATCACTTATCACTTTCCTTCTTCCTATCTAGAGTGTGGCATGAATATCATTCTTTTTGCTTCAATTTTTGGTGCTGAAGTTGCTGAATTGGGGATAGATTCATTGGCATCTCCCTAGGAGATCACATCAATGTATTAGGAAAGTCATATAGTATGTGTTAGGAATGTTAGGAAAAGCCAGTAATATGTGAATGTGTAGTTATCTAGTAGACAAGGGTAGTAAAGGAACTTAATATAAAGAGAAAGAATGATAAAGAAATGTTTGTGATTGTGAACTAACATGTAAGAGCTGGAAGGCCTATGTGCACTAGGAGATGTATTTATGTTATCACCTAATGTGACAAGGGGCTTGGGATATGTGGTCATCCATGTGATAAGGGGTCATAAGATCAGGTGTAATTAGGCACAATTTATCAAAAATGATATGTAAGGTCCCAAGGGAGATTTTAGTATAAGTTTTCAGATTCAATAGACATTATTCTTCTTGTAATCACCAAAATCAATATAATTACATCTACAGATTTTAAAAGGTCAATAGTATGCAAGATCTTCATAAAACAATTTCATGATTCAAGTTATGATTATGATAAAATAACAATATTAATAAGACTAAGGATAAATAGTGAGAATATAAATATCAGTTACAAGAGTTTTGAAAATGATTGCAAGTACAATTTTTTAAAATATATTTACATCCACATTTTCCAATATAGTACAAGTATATTACATGTTTTTTATTTATATGTATGACTAAAGGTTTTCAACCCAAAGATAGTCAGTTATTTCTACTTATTGAGTAGTCATACTCATCCCATTCATTAACATTTTTTAGGATAATAAATTTATAAAAGTTATCTTAATTAAGAGATACTTTAAAGATACATATGATTGAAATCAATTAGTATGTATCAAGCCAAACAATGGATCCTCAGTTATGAATTTAGATTATTAGTTAAAAAGTTTTATTTATTTTTAAAAAAACTATTAAAACTCTGATTTTCAGTAAAATCATGCATATCATGTGTTTTAGATTTATAAATGGTGCCAAAAGTCATATTTTCTGCATTTTTTTTCATGTTTTCAAATTATATAGGATTTTTAGTAAGATTATGCTCATGGTTCATGAGTCACCACAAGGTGATTCGTGCCAATCACAACTCCCAAATTTCGGAATGTGACAAGATGGAATCAAAGCAATGGTTCTTTGCAAAGAATTCATTAATTCGATCACTAAAAGTAGTCAAACTCATGTAATAGAAATTAGGGAGAAGTATGATATTATATGTTAAATAGAATAGAGACATTTAGATAATTTAGAAATGATGTTTATACCCATAAATGGGTGAGGGAAATTGTAGAATGATAAGAATAGCCAAAGATGCGAATTAAAAATGGAAGATAAGGTTGATGATGAGTGCAACATAAAGGTACAATTGGTAAAAGATGGAACTTCCCCAAGATTAATAGTAGAGCAATAAGAATGCATTTACCTCTAATTAGTCAGGAGGTGATAAAGATAGGCATACCTCACATGAGAAAGGTAAGTAAAAGAAGATAAGATTCTATGTAATGCAAGTAGTCATGAAGTGAGAAATTAGGAATGATGAAACCCATCCAAAAGGACAAGGATACCCCTAAACCCAAATAAGAGAATAAGTTAGACAAACTCCAAATTTAAGTTAAGAGAATAAGGAAAGAAAAAGGTGAAAAAAATAGAAAAAAAAGTTAATGACAGGCTAATGATTAACCCTCAGTCAAACACAGATGGTCAATCAACTCTTAGTGGGTGGTCAATTGGCCAATCGTGAAGTCAGAATATGAATAGAGGCATTCACCCCTTCTTTTCTCCTTTATCTCAGACCTTCTCAATCTCTCCTAGACTTCTCTGCCTCCTTAAGAGTGTGAACCCTACTAGGAATCCTACTTAGCCCAAAATTACCAAACCTAATTTTCAAAATTATGAAATCCTACCCAAACCTATTCCTAGACACTAATGCAGCAAATCAATATGATTATGCAATAAGGACTAGGATTGCACATCCACCCTATTTTATTTGACCTAGGAACTATGATGAACTTAGGAGACAAGGAATATTTAAGCCTTAAAGTCACAATTATGGCAAAAATTCATGAGTTATTCTTCACCTATTTACATAGAATCTATCAGATTCTTTTATACAAACCTTAATGAAGAATTAGCTAACTCTCCAATCCTAATTACCTATGTATATGGAACTAAGATTACCATAATCACCCGTATGCTTCAGATGCTGTTTAGATATCCTATTGATGGAACTTCAATAATGTATTTTAGGAATTGTGGTATGAGTGAAAGTGAGTTCCTCATTCGAAACCATGCTACCTTGGAAAAGCTGTCACTCAACTCCAAAGTCCTACACTACTTTATAGTTAACATCCTACTACCTTGGGAGATACAAAAAACTAATGTGTAGACTTGAACTTGATAACCTTACTATAAGATGGAATGAGATGTGACCTACTATGAACTATCATAAAGTACATATTGACCATGGCTTAGTAAATAGCCCAAAGATATTTACCGTATGGACTAGTTATCATGGTTATTCTAATTTACTTTAGATGTGGATTGGAAAACTTTAAAGGATGACATTTGAAACCCATCTCTATGAATATGTTCTTAAAGTTGGATTATGGATTGTTAAAGGCCAATGGGTCCCAAAAATCAATATGCAAGATAGGCAACAAGTAGAAGAAAGGAGTGAATCATGAATTAATGCCATAAACAGGGCAAAGAACAACACCCATTTTCAGAGCTCGTTGGGCAAAAGCCTGAAAGAGCATGCCACCAAGGGAAAGAACCTTTACTGAAACTTATGAACTACTTAGGATAGTTTCAAACCAAATAGGAATGGTAGATCAAAGACTTGGGGCAATAGATCAAAGGATTCAAGCCTTAGATGTAAAAATGGAACAAAGGATGAGCCATATTAAGGAACACTTAAAGGATATCTGAGGTGCAACAGTTTTGGATCCAAACCAAGAATCACACTAAGCTATTAAAATCTATGTTTCTTGTTCATATTATAACTAGGAATTATGCCTGATTTCTTTCCTTTTAGTTAATTGTTTTGATCTAGATAATGTCCTTAACCAGTCAACCAATTCTTAAAGGAAAGTTGACTAGTCAGTGTCAGGTCCGAAAAAATCCATTACATGAAATTTGGGGTTTCAGAATTCTAGTGTAGTTAGACTATTAATAGATTAAAAACCCTATCAGGAAAAAATCCTAACACACTCATAGTCAAAAAACCTGAATCCAAGGTAAAATGATTGAATCAAATACATATTCAACTTTCTTTTATCTCATCCTTATGTTTGATTAAAATATAATCTGTTAATTCTTTTAGATAATGATGATTATGATAATTGATCTAGGCCTAGGACCAAAGGCCAATAAAAGGAATATAAGGCATCATGGTGAATGCCTACGATAAGGAAAAAGAGACTAAGAAATGAAATAGTAATGCTTATTAGTCAGGAATTTGCATGAGGCATGGTAGTGGCCATCTAGTGTAAGTGCCCTAATTAGTTCTAATAGTTAGTAAGTTATAAGTTTATATGTTTACCACTCAGAAATTTACATGAGGCATGGTATGACTGAGCTAGTATAAGAATTTTGAAAGGTACCTATGTTTGTTTGATGAATGTTATGTTTAACCTATATGAAGTGTTAGATACATATAAGAGTATGAAAGTAGTTAGAAAATGCATGAATTGTTATAGATGTTATTTCATAAGTGTATGATCAAGCATCTATTACCAACTAGTATGCTTTATGATAGGTATAGGAAAGAGATAAAGGATCATGACATGGTAAAAGGAGAATAGATTCATGTTAGTTAGAACTTAGATAAGAAAAGGTCAAGCATAGACTCATGAGAAAGAGAAAGAAATGTAAGCAAAGAAGAGTTATCTAGAATCTACGAATCAGCATATACATGATATGAGAGAAGAGAAGCTAAATAGCAATAAGAAAGGGGACTTGAACACCATGCAGCAAAAACCACAAGGAAATGCCAAATAGATTGAGTTAAGTGATAAATGAATGGAATGATGATCTTGGATCAAGAGTAAGGACCAATTAAGTAACAACACAACAAAATTAGAAAAGACTAAAAATGAAAGATGAATTAAGGAAAATAGAGGACACCATAATAATCAAGATAGAATTAGAGTAGCATAGTGGAAGTGTGATGGATATCATGATGTTCAAGGCAAGGTTAATATGAACAAAAAGGATCAAAGATGAAAAGATAAAAGAATTAAGATAAGGATATGATAAGAATATAGATAAGGATCAGCTAGCAACGAGAAAAAGCAAATTAAGGAAGTAGTTAAAGGCATATCATAATGATTAAGGATGATGTAACAAACCCTACTGTTAGTATACTATAAAAACGAGCCCCTAAAACCCAGAATATGCACAAGGGGAAAATTCAATGATGAATTGTCTTAAGGGGAAGAATTTGTAACATCTCCCTAGGGTTAACTTGACTAAATTTGAACATAAGTCTAAAAAGGTGATTAATTGACCACAAGTACAGTCCTTAAGGGTAGATCAACTAGTCAATTGGTTCTTAAAGGGCAATCAACCAATCGGTGCTAGATTAGACACAATTTCAAACATGAAATTTGAGATTTTAGAATCCTAGTGTAGTTAGGCCTTCAACCAAAGCACAAACCTTGTCAAGAAAAAGTCCTACTGCACTCCTGATCAGAAAACACAAATCCTAGGTAAAATGATCAAATTAAATGCATATTCAACTTTCTTTTTATGTCATCCTTACATTTGATTAAAATTTAATCAATTAGTTCTTTAGATCATGAAAATTGGCAATAGATCCAATCCTAGGACCAAAGGCCAAAGTTTATATTAGAGATAGACTTATGTGTTGTAAATCACAGGAATTCCATTTGATCTGTGAGTGGGAATACTGCCATCTAGCTCCCTTTTCATATAAAATATCATTTTTCAAAATTAACCAAATGTATTTTGTGTATTAAAAATTGGGAATATGATTGGAGAATTTAACCTACTAGAATTAAGCCTAAATAAACTTAGTTAATGATTATGAGTCAATATTAGACCTGTAAAGGTTAAGAACATGGATAAGACTAGACACAGACCAAGAATGTAAATATATATGAATTCAGGTATAGACTAGAGTTTACATGGGAACTATGAATATAGGATAGAAGTTTAGGAATTGTTTCCCTACTTGATTCTATGAATGTTTGATTGAAAAATTGCATGAAATGGTGTATGGAATGGGAAGATAGCATTGATATCAAGTTAAGGATATTCTTAGGACTCCTAACTTTGCATAAGCATACGAGCTTAGAACATTCAGATCTATGATTTTCAAAGATATTATAAAATGAATAATTTTATATTTCCAAATTTATATTTTTTTTCAAAAAGTTAATATTTCATAAGTCTCCAAATGATTTATTTATTAAAAAATATTTATTTAAAAAAATTTATGTAAATTATTTTATTTAAAAAAATTTATGTAAATTATTCTATGTTATAAGTTTTCTAAATTCAATTTATTTTTTTATGAAGGATGACATTCTTTATATTTCTTCATCATTTTATTTTATATTGATTTTACAATTTTATTTTGAGAGAATAAAAGTTTCTTTATACAATAATATATTCTCATGAATGTCTTCATTCCATAAGCTTGTAGTAAGCATTAGGAAAGTAAGGATAAGTTAGTAATATGTGAATGTTTAGTTATCTTATGGACAGGGGTAGTAAAGGAACTTAATATCTACATAAAAGGAAAAAGAATGATAAAAAGATGTTTGTGATTGTGATTTGACATGTGAGAATTGAAAGACTTATGTGCACTAGGAGATGCATTTATGTGGCTACACAGTGCAATAGGAGACCTTGGATATGTAATCACTCATGCAACAAAGGGTCATGGGATCAGGTGCAATCAGGCACAATTTATCAAAAATGATATGCAAGGTCCCAAGTGACATTTTAGTATAAGTTTTCAATTTCAACAGTTATCACTCCTCCTGTAATCATTAATGTCAATATAATTATGTTTATAGGTTTATAAGGTCAATAGTATGGAGGACCTTCATGAAACAATTTCATGATTAAGTTACAGTTATGACAAGATAACAGTATCCATAAGAATGAGCATAGATAGTAAGAATATGTAGATCAGTTATAAAAGTTTTGGAGATGACTACAAGTACAATTTTTCAAAATATATTTACATGTTTTATATTTATATATATATGATCAAAGGTTTTCAACCCAGAGATGGGTTAGTTATTTTTGCTCACTGAGTAGTTATACTTACCTCATTCATTAACATTTTTTAGGTTAATAAATTTATTAAAGTTATCTCAATTAGTAGATAGTTTAAAGATGCATTTGGTTGAAATCATGTACATGGTTCCCTTGATATACTATAGTAGTTAGTGTCCATCCAGCTAGAAAATGGATCCTAGATTATGAATTTAGATTTTCAATTAAAAAATTTTATGTTAAGTTCATAAAACTAATTAAAACTATGATTTTCAGTAAAATCATGCATATCATGTGTTTCAGATAAAAAGGTGCCAAAGTCATGTTTTCAAATTATATAGGATTTTCAGTAAGATTATGCTAATGGGTTCATGGTCACCACATGGTGATTTGTGCCAATCACACATTCGAATTTTGGGATGTAACACATTTGTTTGTTGTTCTTTAGGAGAATGGAATCAAACTTGCTTATTCAAGCTCGTAGCTCTTCTTGATGCTCAATAGAGTATTAAAACAGTTTATGATAGTGAGAGACCATGCCTTAGAGTTTTATTGGCTATCAACTTATTGTCTACTAGTTCAAAATGGTAGTCATGATCATAATTTGCTTCATGAAGATAGAAAATAATCAAAATAGAGAATATACACTGTGAATGAATCAAAACATTTCTCAAAGAGATTTATCACATATAAGTGAAAAGTTATTGAGTATTAGAAGATCAAGTAGATTTGGAGCATCAAAAATTAATTGAGATCAAAATTTTAATTAGCATAGAAATTACAAAGATCAAACGTAAAATGATGAAATCTACTAAAAAGGGATTAAGTTAAAGCATATATTAAAGAAAAATTATAGCCAAATTTTAGAAACAAATCATAGAAGCATTTGCATCTATTTCATGGGTAATCAAACCACAAACGGTGCCAATTAATGAACACTCCAATCTCCTATAGCTACATGCAGTGGCCAGAAGTCTCATGTGCACAAAGGCTAGAGTAGTGGCGACCACCAAAACCCCACTAATTCTAAAGTTAGAGAGAATTCAAATAAGAGAGTGAAGTATTCAATAATGATAAATTGAACTCATACTTTTTCCTTTATACATGGTCAAAAGGGTAGAAGGGTCTTTGACTCACCTAAAGCCCTTAACATAAATTAGGCTTCAACTATTCTGTTGGATTATCGGCCTCATATTCAACAATTAGTACTTTGCTTCGTATTTTTATCTTGTGTGAATAAATATTTACTACTAGAAATGTATGTGTAAATATCAAGAAAGAAATAAGAGCATTTAGCTCTTCTTCCTTCTCTGAATGATTTAGCCACTCTAGAATATATAGGGTGGATGGACTATTGTGAAAGAGTTACTAATGGACTTGCAAGCCTAATAGGCTTTAGCCCATTAGTAAACAAAACCATAAAGTTTTGCTTGTTTATGCTAAAAGGCATCACAAGGGAAAACATGGTTGTATGAATGTGTGTTATGGACTTTGGGCCCACTAGGGCTAAAAAAGAAGAATCTGAAACTATGAAGGCCCAAAGGGCAAAATGGTAAAAATGAGAGTAGGAGAAGAAAATGGCTCAGTGCCATATAGGATAGAGGGTTACAAATGCATAGAGGGAAAAGAATGGAGGAGAGAGGGTAATAGATGATGGGAGGTAAAAGGAGGAAAATTTAATGTCATTCTACCAAGTATTTTATGAAATTGGAAATTTTTTTCATTATGTAAACAAAAGAAAATTTTAAAGAAGTTTTGTACTTTACTTAAAACTCACGTGATTATAACTTATGAATATTACATTTCTATGAAATTTATTTTTAATTGTAAACTCACCAAAGTGGATTAGATAGTCACTCACAAGGTACTTGCACTTACTTCTATTGTTGTACATTTTTATTAGATATTGTTGATACTCTAAGTTCTACAAAATATAGGCTAACCTAAGTTTTATACTAATTGCCGATTCTAGGATTTCCATACTACTTTTAGGAGATATTGAATTGAGTTCTACTTTTCTACGATGTTTGATGTTTTTTGCCCACAGTTGATGTATAGGGTTGATGTTGTGTTTTTGGGAGGCTTTCCACTGCCAAATTTCAACCCAATATTTAAAGACATGTATAACATGGATATTGTCCCTTATATAGGCCACGATAGTCTAGCCCATTAGTAATTTAGTTAGTAAGAATGGTAAGATGTAATATTTTGGGATGTATTAGAACCTTAAACACAAATGGGCCTAAAAAGTGAGTCTTTTGGCAATCCCAATTAGTTAGTAGAAGAATAGGCAAGTTTTTTTGGGCTTAAAGTGTTTTTGCAAAGTTAGGTTTAGCTTTAATGAAAGAAAAGTCAATTAGTAAACTTAGGTTCAAACCTATCAAACTTTGTAAAACTTGCCTTATATATGAGTAAAGTTTAGAAAACAACTATTTAACATTTTAAGCATATGACTTATGATTAGTAGTTTTATACTATCACCTTATGTAAGAACTTCAAAATTAATTACTTAAAATTTTAATAGTACTTCCCTGTTATGATCTTGATAGGTCATCACTGTGAAATAAGTAAGTCGATGGCATATACGATCAGGTATGGTGTAAAAGGATACAATTTATACAAAATGTCATAAGGGGCATTCAATAGTACATGATATGGCTATGAACCATATACCTTCATTTGCAGGATAGGAAAGTAATATGATTCACATAACTTGATTGTCCCATTAAAAGGCCTAAAGGGTCTTGTCATTTGCTATCAAGTGTAGCCATATTTAGAATGTTGTATTACCTCCTTGTCTTGGTCCATGTGATATAATTGATCTTAACAAAACCAAAAAATGAATGGCCTTAGAAAGTATGATTAAAGATAAATTGCTTATGATGAAAGGGAAGCATTTTGACATGACATGAAAGGATTTAGTATCCAGAATGACAAAAAGTTGTTAGCAATGCTTAGATAATACATGGTTATAACCATGATTGGTAAATTGCTTGTCAAGGAAATAAGTAAACTATTCACTAGATGTAATCTAGAACCAAATAATGTTCTAGTATGTTTGACATGTGTGCAGATGATATATGACAATATTATGTTTAGGAGTACATGTATGCTATATGTTATGTGTATGACCAAAAGGTTTTCCACCCAAAGTTAAAATGGAGACCTTCTACTCCCTAAGTACTTGGGTTGTACTCACCTTTTCAAATTCAACATGCAAATTTTAGATTAGATGCCTAGTCTTAGATAGCAAGGACTTCTATTTTTTATGTGATGAACTAGACATGTGGTCCTTACTTGTACTTTAGTGATACTAGTTGCTCAACCTTGTAAATCCGAATTATGCTTGATGTTATGAAAAACCTTATTTTCAATTTTCAATGAAAATGTATCTAAATAAATTTTAAACAAAGTTTGCATGTCATACCCTTTAGATGTGTGCAACCACATTTATAGCACTATTTTGCATGGTTTTCAAAGAATAAAGGTTTTATGAAAATATGAAATGCTTAGGGTTGTCAAGTCACCACTTAGTATTCAGGCCAGTCACATGCCTAATTTTAGGATGTGACAATCTTACATTCAATATTCCATTTCAAGTTTCTTGGTTTCTAACTAAGTGAAAATATGTTCTCTTGTGAAGACATGAATATTGCATGATCAAAATGTGTTAGAAATTATTGCTATCTTTAAACTCAATGTTTAAATGTTCCAATATATATGTATATGTATATGTACATGCTTACATAGCCTTATGTTTTTCCACCCCATGCTAAATTTCTACTCATTGAGTTTGTGCAACTTACCCTTCATGGCTTCTTACAAATCAAAATACTTAATTTGTTTCTCCATCTCTTGGTCATTATAGGCCTCAACATATTGACATTAAGCACTTAAAATGATAAGTAATGTATCAAGTGAGACTGGTGTCACATGCATATAAATTATTTCATTTGAATTTTAGTGACTTTGATATTTTGAAATAGAGCCCCCACAATTTTGGAAGTTTGAATTATATAAAAGAGTTTCTATGGCAATGATAGAAATATTTTCTACTTCTAAATGTTTTCTTGATCTTGGTTAAATGTTCCTTTATTTCATAATCGCACCATAAGTTACTGGCCTATGTAGCCTAGTGATAAAATCATTATAATTTTACATGTCCCAGTGCACATAACTCACCCAAATCCCACATATCTTATGCCAGTTAATGAATACAACTATCAGTGAAATCTCCTTCAGTCTATGTATACTTATCTTACTCTTTCTATACTTATTGATCTCTATCTATCCTATTTCTTATTTTATTTATTATCAAATAATTAATCAAATTAATTATGAAAATATTCAACTTAATAAATCTAACTTAAGCTTATATGCTAAACCTTCCCTGACCCTTACATATATACATTTAGCACATATAGCAAATATACCTAATAATCCTATTTAATTATTAGGCCTAGGATATATATCTAATTCTTCTTCTAAATTAACTTAACAAGTTGAAGACATTTTTAGACTAATTTTAGAAAAATAATTTTAATAAATAAAGTGATGCCAGAAGAGTAAAAGACCATACTCACCTTAGTAGAAGAGACTTCTCCTAAGCCAAACCTTAGAACCCTTTACCCTAGTTTTGATCTTGGCCTTTGACTATTGGAAAAACTACAACAATCAAAGAAGAAAATCCAACCCTAAAGAAAAATAAGAATATAAGGAAAGAATTTGACCTTTTCAAGCCAAAAACCTTACCTTGGGTTCACATCATTGAAAAACACAAATCAGAATCATGTTTAGCTAACCAATGCTCTATGAGAGCTACTTGATTACAAATAAGAGTTATGGAAAATGTCACAAAGGTTGCTCCTTATATAGGCTTGTTGGGCTAGCCGATCAACTTGACAAGACCATTCTAATCAATCAAATGCCTCTAAGGATTAGCTGACCAATTGGCTCAAGTATCGAGGCCCTCTTGGCTTGAAATATAGGTCCAATCCATCAAGTGATTCCAGTCTAATTTAAGTTTTGAGGTTTAATTTTTACTCAAACTCATTTTTTACTAACATGGCCTATTCTAATCCTACCTAACCTTAAAGGGTGCTACAAATTCATACGTATTACAATTTTGATTTTTCAATTTCCAAGACATTTTAAGCTGTGAAAATTGACAATCATTTTTTATTTATTATGCGAAATAAGGACACTTGTTATAGTTTGTTATGGGCATTATTTGGATATGAGGTTCGAGAAGAACGACATTCAGGGAAGCATAATCCAAGGCAGAATTCAACTCCACTAGAAAGAGACCACGATCGCCAGGCCACGAGGGCCCATAATGCCATGAGGCCTCGCCATACCACGGGACCAAAGGTTTGAAGGGCTATGATCGTACCGACCAAGGCCAATAGACAATCAAACGAGAACGAAGACAACGACCCTGGGACCTCAACCCATGATCTCCCATTTGCTCCGCGACTAACAGATGATCGTACAAAGTCTAGTCAGCAGCCTGAAATGCGCCAGAAGAGTTGACAACTCAGGACTTAGGCAATACATATCAGCTCCCCAGAAATCTGACAATGATTTGCCTAGCATTAATTTTTCGATGGCGAGCATTTAATACCAAGAACGGCAAAGATGATCATTTTGCCGATTAAGAAAATTGGTCTTATAACCCTCTCCCTCACTATAAATAAAGGGGAAGGGACCATATGAAGAGAGTGAGAAAAAATATATACAGAAAACTCCATTAGCAAAAGAGAGCCTCTTGTATCTATAATCCTCATTTAGAAGGATACACTATGAGACGTGAGAAAGTGTTGTAGCCATTATAACTCGGT
>JANHAO010002514.1:0-28476 GCA_026873985.1 Saraca asoca
ATGATCCAGAGTAGCGCCTGGGCACACCAGGAGGTAATTTTCCTTCAGCTTGAAGTCTAACTTTCACAAGATCAGTTGGATTTGCTACAGCAATAGCCACAGCACCTGTTAACAAGGCAAAGGATCACAGTTAGAGTCATTTGCATTACGTATCTAGACAAGAATAAAACAAATTTCTGAAAGCAAAAAGACAATAGTTCAGAGAAAAGAAAACAAATTCACATTAATATTAGCAAATAGACAAAATATTCCCACAACATTTAGCTTCTGGTTTACCAGTTGTAAGTGCAGCAAGTACTTTCTTCGACAATGGAACATCCCCAACAAAGTCACTTCCCACATAGAAGGTCTTCACCTGTTAAAAACCAATAATGTTTAATTAATCAGATAACAAGTAGCAAACTGTGTAAATGTACTAAAACAATTCAACAACTTTCCATAACAAACTTAAATCAAAACTCACAGGTTCATACAGCCCAATTCTTAAACCTCCATACAAACATTGGCGATGTAGTCCAGGCACAATGCCTTTCCAGAGTGCCGAAAGACCTTCTTCCCGGGCAATGGTACCAATGGTCCCCAGCATGCCATTATATTTAGGTAGCGTCAATGTATCTCCAGCAACAGCTTGTTTTTGGAGCTGGAGCCTAACTTTAGCAGTGTCCAAAGGAATAGTACACACCTGTTTCAAAATCAAGCATTTAATCATAGACTTAAGCTATCAAATGTTAATTAAATACCACAATTCAGTAATTATAGACAGCAGTGCCATAACTGGACTCAACACAAGAGTATAAGAAATCAGCACTTAAGTATAAAAAGCTAAATCAATATCATAATTCAGCAATTAAAAAAAGTCATTTCATGATAGATTGAAGCTAATGAATTTTAGTTAAAGAGCATAATTAAGTAATAAAAAAAAAAGTAGTGTCACGAATGAACCAAACACAAGACAGAGCATAACAAATTTGCGTTCAATATAAAAAGCTAAATTAATATCCAAAAAAAAAACACTTGGTACTAAATTCCATATATTTAATTGACACTGCCGCATAAACCTCCAAAATGCAATAGATTTTTGACATAGGACTTCACAAGGAATTATTCAGTTCTTGATATAACATATGTACATGTGCAACAGTGCCAGAGTTAAAATAAGACTGATCATGAACTCATCATTGACTGATAAATAAGAGCATTTAAGCACAGATTGAACAAATCCACCGGACAATTATATAATATCATCGAACATTTGGACAAAGGAATTTGAAAAAAAAAGGGGGGTAAACCTGCTGAAGAGGGAAGATATTCAACTAAATTCAAGCATTTCAAAGGATGCCTACACTACAATTATCCAAATCCTTCAAATCCACAGAATTACTACACAAGAAATCTACGAATGATTGGTTTAAAACATGATCACCCATAAGAAAGAATTCTCAGAAGGTGATTATTAAAGAGAAAAAAAAAAAAAAAAAACAGACCCAACATTAAATAATTGAATTATACCTCAGCAAACATGCAGCGAAAGCACTGCTGGCGAAAATTCCAGGGAAAGAGATATCGGATTTGGACTTGCTATCGGCCACCATGGTTGAGCACCAAGCAGAAGAACACCAAAAATGTAGATCTCGGAATTTTACAATAAGACAAAAGATCGAGAATCAAAGGAAGACGAAATAATGGGAGGTTATGGCGCAAGCAAGACAGTGATGTCTTGGGAATGGAACCCAAAACTGAAGTTTGCGCGATTTGGTTTCCTACCTTTGTTCCTTTATAAAGCTCAGTGCGTCTGTTGCTCAGTTGTGGTTTCTCAATTGTCATCTTCCCCTCTTTTTTTCTTTTCTTTTTCTTTTCAATTTTGGTTGCCATTTTTGCATGAGGAAAAAGATTTTCTTCTTAGGCTGTTTATTATTTAATTAGTTTCATATTAATCAGATATTGTTATTCATGTGTATTCTGTGGGCAAACGTTTTGACTTTTGATATTGGTACAGGGGAGACCGGAGATAGATGAGAATACAGTCATATACACATCAGATTCGTAACAATCTGTCTCTCCCATTTTTGCTCATCTTAGTTTTATTGAGCGATGGAGGAGAGGGGAGAGTATGCATTTGGTTTGTCTTATTTAACGTTAGAGTTGCCCAGAAAAAATATTGGAGTTTTACGAAAGTTTAATAAAAAATTTATAATTTTTTGAAATAAAAACTCTTATTTTTTTAAATATTATAAATGTGTAAAGATTTTATATATAACAAATATATTAAAAATTATAAATTTATCATTTGATGTTGTATAAAAAAATAAAACCTATTTTTATATCAAAAGTTGTAATTTTTAATCAAAAAATTAAAAAATTATTAAATATTTTATAAAAAAATATAAAAATACATATTGATATATATATATATATATATATATTCTAGTATGTACCAGAATATAACCTTAAGATTATCCTACTAAATGGTATCTTTCTTATCTCAATTTGCGTTTTGCAAATTTGCATAATTATTTACCTCTTTGGATTCTTAAAATTGCATTATAAACAATTATATTTAGAGCTAGCATCATTCTCATGATCTTTTTCTTTCTTTCTCTGCTGTTCGGTATGAAAGGAGAATTGGATGGCTGGGAGTTGAATAACTGCTATTCCTCTTGTACCACACTATCATGAGAGTTTGAAAGGGAGCCATCGCCTTTGGTGGTCTTCTTTTAATATGATGATATTTTAGTATTATTATTTTTATATTTTAATAAATTAGATACTTTTTTTATGTTATGGTTGAATAATGAATAAGATATAAATAATCTCGTCCAGTATTACATAATCTCTAAAATTTCAAACCTCTAAATAATACTCTGAAATTTTTAAAAAATTAAAGATGTCAAAATCTAAATTAAAAAAAATACATGTAAGTTATCATGACTCTTTAATTTCTAATTTTTTTTATGAATTTCAATCAATTTTTAATTGAGTTTTCTTGTGAAATAAATTACTATTAATAAAGATTGAGTCTTAAATACGTTTAGAACATGATTAAAAGTAAATATTTTGAATAAATTATTCAATTCAATTACATTTGGGAATATGAAGTATGTGTTTTTTTCTATTTTTTATTTTTATTACTTTAAGTTTACTATGACAAATAGCTTGTTTGTTTTTTACTATTTCTTTAAATTTAAATTTAAATGTCTTCATTTTTTTTAAAACTTTAATAAATTATTTGTAAGATTTTAAATTTTAAGAGATTATGTGACACTAAGCTTTAATTTAAGAATTATTTGCATTTTGTCCTTAAATAAAACTAAATGGATAATTTTTTTTTACTTATCAAAAATCAAGATACAATAATATTAAAATTCTTGGGACTATGATAATCTCAAAAATATTCATATCACTATAATTATCATTGTGTGATAAAGTGTTTTTTTTTTTTTTTGGTTAAGGAACAAAGAGGTGTAATTGAGTCCTTGCATAAATAAAATCGATTCAAATATAAAATTATCATTTCTTACTGTCAACTTAAAATGAAGCGTTTTATTTGTTCTTTTTTTTTCTTGCATCACATAAAATGTGATAATATATAATTTATAAAAACATGGGGCTTAAAACCAAATCAATCTACAATCCCACACCGCCACTAAAAACCACCATTACCCGCCTCCTTTTACCAATGTCCGCTATCACAACCATTAAGTAAGGACATATGTGAATAACATGAAATTTTTTTAAGGCAAGAACACAATTTAATTGAAATCGCGAATATTAGAGAATTTTTGCCAAGTTTGAAGGAAGGGGTGGGATACATGGTCCTTGTCCCGTAGGCTAGTCCGCCACCACTCTGTCATGTAGCCACAAGGCACCAATCACCGCTGTCTCACGCCGTGAGTCACCATCGATGACACCTCTAACCACGTGTTGGGATGACAATATGACATATATCCAATAAATATTTCTAACTTTTATTCATTTACGGATATGAATTAAAAAAAAAAAAGAAAGAAAAAGGGAAACAGACGTGGGTGTGAGAATCTTTTTTGAGATTTTATCGTAAAAGGATGCGAATGTAAAAATTGCACTACTCAACATCATAATATATATATAATTATATTATAATAATAAAATTAAAATTATTAATGTAATTATTTGATTTAAATATAATTTTTTAAGAAAAATATTATTTTATTATTATATTCATGTTATTAACATTTTTAAATAACCAATATATTATTGTTATATTTAAACTTTAATTTTTATTAAAATATAATATAATACGAGTAAATATGTGCCAGTTAAAAAAAATAGGAAAATGAAAATGGATATAAGAATTTGAGAATTTAATGAAGATGACAAATAAGCACTAAAAATATATATCTATATAGATACGAGAACAGGGAATCATACGCTATTTCTGAATAGAAATGGATATGGGATCTTAGTCCTGTACTCGTACCCTCCAATTATTATTCCTAATCATAGGTGATAAATTTTTTTCATAATTAATTTGTTTTATAGTAATGTTTCCATCTATGATGTATATTCTTTCATATTTATAATTTTCATTGCAAAACTTACTACATTAGAATTTTTGAAATCACCCATCATATTTTATCATGTATATTAATATTAATAAATATAAGACAAAATAACGTTGAGGAAAATAAAGAATAACAAGAAGATGAAGAAAATGGGTTTTGGATGGAAAATCAACCATGATAATTGGTGATGATGGAGCTAAAAGAGTCCATCTTGACAACAAAAAACCATCTATGATCCAATGAACTATATAATTATATTGGAGTTCCACTAATGAATTCTCTATGAACTAAAACAGACCGTTGATTCTTCCGACGAATGCTTGTGATGGAGGGGAAAAATGTGATCAAGCCACAATGAAAGGTCCAACATATCAGTCAAGTTTTTTACCATGTGATCCATGCCAAATTAGAACCAAAGTTTCAATGGGTTAAAAATTAGGCTAACGGGTATCAATTTTTCAAGCAACACCTATCCATTTTTTGTCTTTAGAATCTAATGCCAAAAAGTTTACTTGGGTATTATAGTATTGGCCTTAAATAAATTGTGTCTGAAGTGCGTTGCGAATTTTGCAAAATTGTACATTTTTCTTTAGTTTTTCCATAAATTTTATGAAATAATTTACTTTTTGTATATTTATTATATGTAAGGTTTGGCAAAAGTGATAACTTTTTTATTGAAAAATTAAAAAGGATGAATTTTTTCTTTTTGCCAAAACTATGATTCTGGTTGTTATAGAACTTAACAAAAATAATGCTTATAAATTTGACCATGCATAAAAGCAAAATCCAACATATACCATATAAAAGTTTATACTATGTCATGAGAAAGGAAAAGAGTTGAGAGGCATATGATCTTTTATGCTATAGATATATAACCGAGCATTATCTTATCATGCTTTATCTTAGGAAGCCTAGTATTACGAGAAATATTTTCATACTTTAATTATTATTTGTCTTTATTTTTATCTAATAAAAAATTAATTATAATTTTGAAAATTTAAGTTTCATGAAATTGACATTCAGATAATAAAATCATAAATAATTAAGAAAATTATATTTTATCTGTCTGTAATTTCATCATTTTTCAGTTAATCAATACGTGTTTTTAAATGTTGAAATTCATTTATTTCATTTGTAGTTTTTACTGTTAGTGTTCTGTCTACCTAATTTTTTAATCTAAAATTTAACAGATAGAGCTTGTGTGTCATCCAAATTTTAATGGACAGAGCACATGCTCCACATTTCTTCTAATTTTATTAAATTAAACCCAATTTTAAATTGATTTTCAGAAAAATTAAGTCATATTCCCCTTCTTTATTATGCACGTTACTATTCTTCTTTTTCATTATAACTAGAATTTATAAGATCCAAATTTATAGATTAAGGATAGTTGAGTGAATGATAACGAATAGTTCTGCAGCCTTTGAAATTGTTTTTTTTTTTTTTTAAGTAGTTCTTACTTGCTTAATGTTATTGAATAAGTAATGATTCATGGTTTTATTGTAATTCTTTTAAGACATATTGAAATTTCTATAATAATTACAAGACAAATTAAAATCACTTTTAAATTTACAAATAACAATTTAACATTTGCATAAGAGGAGAAATTATAAATTACATCTTAACAATTGCATTAGAAGAGGAAAATTATTTAACTTTTCTAAAAAGGAACAACAACGTGGATAATGAAGAAAAAAAAAACAATATAGTTTAATTTTTGAGAAAAATACTTTAACCTGCCTGAAATTTTAATAAAATTATGTAGATCTCCTATATATTTAATTTTAAAACATATTCAAATCCCCCTTAGTTAAATAAAAAAAGTAAAACTATATACAAATAAGGTGTAATTTTCTCTATATTGAGTTAGAATAGAAACATGTATTATAATTTAAGTGTATAAACATTTCTCTGATATTAGTGATTAAAATAGCATTGTAAAAGTAATATTTTTAAAATAGAAAATTGAGGAAATTTCATGGTAAAGTAACTCTAACAAAAGATCGAAATATTAAAAGATTGAATATTTTTATCATTTGAATCATTAACTTCGTTTTAAGGTCTGCATTTGCTTTGAAATTTTAAAAATTATGATATTCAATGTCTTGAAAGTGTGACGTACCGTCGAATTTCCGTTTTACATTGATGAAACTGGTCAAGTTGCCTTTGTTGAAAATGGTGATCAGAGTCAGCTGTGTTAATTAATTAATGCAGGCGGCAATCTGAGTTTGAAGATATAGGCAGTAACGTAGTTGCCTTAATGCAACGTGACTCTTGTGCATTCAGTTCTTAGAAATGATCATGATTTAATCGTTTGCAAACCACTGAGCCGGCGTCAACGATTGATAAAGAAATTTTGTATGAATTAGCTAGGTTGATTGTAGATTTAAAAGGAAAGATGAATACAGAGATGTTTCAATATATTATTAATATTGAAGATATTTTATTAAAAAAAATGAGTTGTAATTTAATAATTTATGAAATCGGAAGCTTTGATTTAAAAGGTTAAATCTCCTTAAAAAATTAATATATAGGATTTTTTATGACCGTGTTTTAATGACTAGAACCATTTGCATATTCTTTATGGCCTATGCATGTGTTCCTTTTTCACGTTGTGAGGTAAAACAAGCTGTGAAATAAAGCGAGCTAAATGTGATGAAGTATATAAACATTCCGTATATGAAAGGGAAACATATAATTATGCAAGAATTAATAGACTAAATAATATATTATATATGAATGTACAAAAAATAAGAGACTAAATAATATATAATTGTGATTGATACACCATAACACAAATATATTGAGAAGCACTACACCGATTAAATATAGTTATAAAAAAATGTGAACTCCCGTGAAAGGAACAAATTGTCTCAAAATTAAGAAAGTGTTAATATGCCTCAATCACTCTTTGTGTAACAATATCCGATTTCTATTTTACCTTATTATTTTATGTATCCTTCATGATTAATGAAAAGATTATTCATTGTGTATTATTTCTTTGCCCTTGATGTCTTATTTATTTAATTTCATGATCATTTCAATTTCAATAAATATATATATATTGTCATAGGAACAACATTATGGGCTTATTTGATACGTTGTATGAGAGAAATATGATAGTATAAGTAAATATTATCATTTGTTTAATAGATGTTTGGATCTTATACAAAATAGTATAATATAATCTAGTACACTTATTTTATATAGTTGGATAAATTAATCTTCTCCCTTTGGACATGTTGTAATAAGATGGGATTAGGGTATAATTTAGCATTTCCACTTTACTCTTAACTAATATTAATCATTTTCACTTTTTGGACGACATAATCAAATCAATTACATTTTGTTAGACTTTTTGTCCTCCTTTTATTTTTTTTCTTGATTTTCCTATGATTTTATCATATTGTGACTGATTGAAGAGAAAAAGTATCAGATAATATAGGTAAAATATTGATTTAATTTATTATTTGATAATTTTATTAAAATTGTTACTTTCATTAAAATTGTTACAAAATTTTAATTATTAAATAAAATAAAATAATTATAACATAAATTATTTTTATGATAACAAAAAAAAATGATAGTATAAGTTTATACAATCAAACTATTTATATGATTGTACATCAATAATATTATATTTTATCATTTCATTATCATATCTTATATTATCATATCCTATATTTTAATATTATGTCCTCCAAACATGCCCTATTTTTCTTGTAGATTTATTGTGAATATAATAGGATTATGCTAAATTTTCTCCTAGTAATGGAAGAAATAATTTGTCAAACCCTTCTACCGTTATTGTAGAAAAAAAAGACTGTAATGAATATTGTTTCCAGATTTGATGTTTTTAAAATTTCAGAAAATTATCTTTTATATAAATTTTATACATAATTTATGTAAAATTTATTTTTTTTAAGAAGTTATATTTTTGTATTGAAGTGTTATGCATTATTTAGAAATTCTTTATAAGGTCAATTACACCATATATATTTCTATACATTTATTAAAAAAAGTTACAATAAATGTATAAATTATAATCATTGCCCTAAAATAAAAAATAAAAAGGAGTGTAACACTTCACTATTTTGTGGGAGAAAATAGCAAATTGCTCCAAATGTTCAGCTTTGGATTGGTTAAAGGTCCAGGGGCATTTGGTTCATGGAAAAGGATATGATATCAAACAAGGAGAAGTAAAAATAATAATTATTATTATTTTTAATTTGTTTGGTTGAGTGAGGAATGGAATCAAAGTATTTATGTTTTTCTTTCTTACGATTTAGTTAAGTGATGCTTAATAATAATAAATGATAGTTAATGACAGTAGGTAATGATAATAATGACTAATAATAATACGTGAGAATAAATGATAGATAATGATAATTAATAATAAAAATAATATAAAATAATTAATAATAATAATAATAATAATAATGATAAATAATTATTAATAATAAGAGATAATAATAATTGATAATCAATAATAAAAAATGAAGAACAATAATGGTATGGAACGGACTTATCCCAATCGAGCAAGCCATTCCCGTGGCAAGTGACACCCAGTCAAAGATCGCATCCCCCTTTTTGCCAAATCAATAATCCAATGATAGTAAAGTTGGCAACAAAGCGGGACGGGCCCACCCCACTTCCCATACTGACTCATTTAAGTGGGAACCAATCATGCCACATATTATAAATCCCATCTCTTTAATTGCAACTATTGAAGTCGTCTCTATAAATTATCAAACCTTCGGATTTTTCCTACTCCCGCAAGTAATTGCCACTATATTTCATACGCTGAGTGCTGGCAAATCGTTTTCTTCTTTCTTTCTCCTTTCTCTTTTTTTTCTTTTCTTCTTTCTTTTCTTTTTCAAAGAAAAGGATGATGTGGTATCAATAGAAGATATGGTGCACAAGGGTAAAAAATAAGTTGAGTCAAATTCGACAAACAGCTAAAACAGAAGACAACAAGCTATATTCAGAAGCCTACGGGGGCAAAAGTACAACTTTTGTAACGCCTTAGCTTAGTGGTAAACCATGCGTCTCGCACTTGGAGAATTGGTGTTTGAGCAATCATATATCATATATGCCATTATGCTTTGCTTGACATTTCAAAATCAATTTTTACCAAACCAGTATGATTCGTTGGTTTGGCTGATTTCTTGCTAGTTCATAATAGTCTAATCCAATTTAATCACTAAAACGAATTTATAATTTAAATTGGATTATAACAAAAATCAGTTCGATTGAACGGATCTATCCAACTTGATTTTTATAAACTGTATGAAACAATAACTTTCAATTAAAATTTCTAAAGAAGTCTACTGACACCTGAGTTTTAAATTTTTCAATGAAAGTCCATTGTCCACCTTATTAGATTGAATCCATTCAAGAAATCTAGTGACACCTGAGTTTGAATTAGACTAGAACAAAAGCTAATTCATGATTGAACTGGCATGTTCAGCTTGATTCCTATAAACTGTATGAAACAATAGCTTTTAATTAAAATTTCTAAAGAAATCTAGTGACACCTGAGTTTTTGTGTTTTCAATGGAAGTCCATTGTCCACCTTATGAGATTGAATTCATCCTAAGAATTTTTCTTTTTCAACAAATATCTGATAACTAGGTGCTAATTCTTAATATTACACTTTCTCTTCTACTTTTGGTAAGTGATATTTTTTAACTTATCATATAAAAATTTTACATAAATAATTGATAAAACTATTTATACATTTATATCTTCATATTTAATCTATATCTTTTTAAGAATTAATGACAAATAACGATATATTTATATTCTCATATCTAATTTATATCTCTCTAAAAGTTTATGATGAATAATGATAATTAATACGAGAAAAAGTGGATTAAATGTGAGAATGCAGATGTAAAAAAAGAATTATAATAAATAATACTATAAATTATTCTGGTGGCATCTCTTGTAGTTTTTAGACTTTGTCTTATTAGATATATAAACGAACGGTATTAGTTGCACATTAAATATCGTCGCACTTTTTTCATCCCACAGGTGTATAGATAGTCTAAGGACATTGCATTTGTAACAAGCTTTTCTCAATATAAAGAGAGTGTTGCAGTGATGACAGAAAGCAGAGTTAGTGGAAAATGACTGATTAGGCATGAAGCTCAAATCAAATCCCATAATTTTGGGAGGATTGAGAAATGAAAGGGTGAAATATATCCTTTACTCAAGAAAATAGAACAATATTGCTGCAAAACTTGATGGTCCAACAGAGCTTGTGCTTTGATGGTAATGTTTTTCATTTTATGAATTACAACCATACCTCTTCTTGGTTTCACCGTAAAGAATAACCCCAATGACAGTGAGTCCATAACCCACCATTCCTATAGTTGTAATTGGATTTTTGAATATCAAAATTGATACCACCACAGCTACTGCCCCTTTTGCATTTCCTAAAACCTGTAAAGATTTCACAGAAGGTTTTCAGACTCAGTTTGGACCTCAAATTTCTTGGAAAATGCTCCAAGATTATATTAGAAGTGGAAGAAAACTTTTATTGGACTCATCCAAACAGAAGAATCAAAGAACATGTTTTGTTCCCTGGAAAGTAAAAATTTCAGTGGCTGTAAACTAATAGCTTGCTTGAGAAGCATGCTCAACTAGTGTTTGCTTACATATTCCAATTTTATTCCCTTCTGAATTTATCAGTGAGTCAAACAATTTGTCAAGTTTTTTATATGTTTTAGATTAATGCCTATCAAATAAAAATGAGTGAAAATATTCAACTTTGGATCCATGAAAAAACTAGAATTCAATTTATGTGAAAATAGATTCATGTATAAAATAAAAATAGGCGAAATATTTAAAAGAGTGTCTATTATAAGACCCATCATTATTTATCACAGAAATTATATATAGTTTTGGAGTTAAACTATTTCAGGGTTGGTGGGGATTCAAAGTTAAAGAGAACTGGACAAAAGTATGTTAACAATAAAACTATTGAATCGAACAAATTTTCTTAGTTAGAACTTAGAAACCATTTCTCTAATGTTTGATGTATCTTAAAAGCAGAGTAAGTAAAGAAAAGGGATTTATTGCACTTCTGGTCCCCGTGTTTTCAAATTGGTTGCAAATTTAGTCTACTTGATTAAATTCAACTGGAACGAATGAGTGCCCCAAGTTCTAAAATTGAAGCCTGTTAGTCCAATTTACCTTCACTCTTGACTAAGTTGATAAAAGATGATGATCTATCACATGTTCTGCAGATATGACAAATAAAGGTATCTGGATCCCCTCAATTTCTTAGTTTTTTTTAATAGGATCCATCATTTCAATATAAAAAAGGTTTTTTTAATCTATTTCTTCTAAATTCATACTCTCAAGAGGAATCATGATGTTGACATATTGGGCCACATGGCAGATGACATACACTCAATCATGTTCGACACACTTCATGTCATCTGCCAGGTGACACAATGTGTCTTACATCGCACCTCCACATGATGTTTTCTTGCCATGTGTGCAGAATTTATGACACAACATTATCGTTAGTCAACTAAAACTTAATCAAGTGTCAAAGT
Source organism: Saraca asoca (assembly GCA_026873985.1). NCBI lineage: Eukaryota > Viridiplantae > Streptophyta > Magnoliopsida > Fabales > Fabaceae > Saraca > Saraca asoca. Next base: position 12,110 of record JANHAO010002514.1, read on the forward strand.
AAAATTGCATTAAGTTACTTCAACTTTACAATTAGGGGGACTAATCTGCTCCAATTGAATCTCCTGAAGCCTTAAATTGCTCGAAACAGAACAATGGAACTAGAACATACCTGAAGCGTCAGAGCACTTGTATGTTTTGTCACCAAAAAATTGGTCAAGTTCACAAAATATGCTAAAGAAGAACTGAAGAGCAGGTACCAGATGACTCTGATATCTTTTCTAGCAAGATTCATTGTGATCAAAATCACATTTTCCTCCATCAATAGTGCTGCGGGAAGTAAGACCACCATTGCTATAGGTGCCATATAAAGCAGCAGGTTCATAGAATTCAGCTTTTCCCTGAAAACCATCAAAATCATTTTACTTTGGCTTGCATGGGAAGAAGACAGTAGGACAAAATTACTGAGTTTCTAAAGGTGAGTTATTTTTATAAAGGCTTAAATACATTTTCACTGCTCCGATTTTGCTAAAAGTTATAATTTTGTCACTTTATTTTTAATTTGAATAATATTATTATCTATCTCTTTCAAAGGTTGCAATTAACTCTTCCTATTCGTCTGTTGTATAAAAGAAGACGAAACTTGTTAAATGAACCCTGTTTAATTGAACCTATATGGCACATGTTTTGCTGATGTGGCAATAATTTAAATTGGAAAAGTAAAAAAATAGCTTTCAGTCACAAGAGTTTGGAAGTGAGTAACTAATAAACCCAAAATTAAATCTTAATCGATTGATTTTGGCATTAATTTTTTTGGTGGCCTTGAAATTGTAAAACCATTCCCCATAAGCCTTTTTTGGTTTCTTTGAATATTAGGGTTTGAAACATATAAAGAATAAGATAGAAATAAAATGCAACACAGATTAATAATTCAATTTATGTCGTCATAAAAAACACATGTGTAACATAAGCATTCACTTAGCAAATTTCATCTTTTTTCAAATAGCACTTGGACGAAAGGAGTTAATTGCAACCTTAGAAAAATGTAGAGGGTAACATTGTTGAAATTAAAAATAGGAGGATAAAATTGTAACTTTGTGTAAAATTGAGGGATTGAAAGTGTATTTAAGCCTTTTATAAAATAAGGACCGAACAGAGAGCGTCATTACCCCTCTGAGGACAACAAGATTTCTTGAAGTACTGATTTAAATGCTCTTGCAGCGGTTGCTGAAACACAGATCAGAAATCCAAACAGATGAAAACTTGGCTCACCCTACAGAAAAATGATAATTGTGCAGAAGGAGATAAACAAAATGATTCTCAGAGCAAATAGAAAGTAAAAATTGCAAGCAATAGTTCTGACTTTGTAAGTCTAAAGACAGAGCAGTTATGAAATAAGAAAAAAGAATATATTGGCTTTGAACAAAATGATGTGGGAAAGAAGGGGCTAATATGGACCATATAATTTTTTCCTGACATCAAGCAAGCTGTCTTATTCTTTTACGATCAGAAGCTTAGCAGTTGAAGTTTGCCTTCCCCTGAATCTTTACACTAATTCCGATACAAATAATCACTTGGTGCTGCACCTGTTTGGTTTGTTACCATTTGCACCAACATTGTATTACCATGCCTTCAGCTATCTCTAAGATGCCCCGAGGGAAGGTACAGTTTCTCTGGTTTGATCATTTGTTATGCATATCAATTCAGAGGCATATTATAATTGAAGTAAGCTCAGTTGTGATTAGGCCATATAATGTATTGAACTGCGAATATAAAAATTTTCAGAAGGTAAATTATCAGAAACATATTTGTTATCATAAGATTTATTGATAATGAGAACTGAGAAATGATACTAGCAGCTTATAAATAGTTCTAAAGTCATTTCTTTTGGAATTTGGGGGGGAAAAAGGCATGGAAAGGGTGTAAGATAACAGGAAATTGAAGGAATTGAAAAAATAAAAGGTGAATTTTATTTTGCTTATGTTTAATTAAAACAAAGGGAGCCAATGGGGTCTAGCTGAAATGGTCATACCTCAGGTTTCATACTTGAGTTTGTGAGTTTAAATATCCTTAATGGCATTCCCCAAGTGCCCAAGGTTCCGTGGAGAGGCCAAAAGAGCGAGGATGGCTTTTCCCGGATCTAGGGTCAGTTTGTACCCACCAAAGGTAGTTGAAGGACCGATCAATTACCAAATCAAAAAAGGAAAAAGGGAAATGACTGAAAAGTATTATAATTCTTCATACGCCCTAGTGTGAGAAAATTTCAGAAAGGGCTTAAAGGGGAGTTAAGGGTTGAATTCAATTCCTGGATTTCCTTATCTTCTCCCAATAGTATGCAACCATAAATAGTCCATCAGAAGACACAAGAAACATATCCTAATGGGTATTCATGCTATTATTTATAGTTCCTATATATCAACACTGCAAGGAAAGTTTATTGGTAACACATCATTCAGCTGTTGTTTGGTAATGCAACTTTTGTTTTCATATTTATTACTTTTTCATGCCCCTGAAAATTTAATTGTATTTAAAGATAGGATCTTGAGAAGATTTTGTGTTAACTTCAACCCCTTGATTTCCTTATCTTCTCCTAATCGCATGCAAGGCTAGGCCTGCCTATCTCAGGGTACCAGAAACCTATTCTAAGGGGTGTTCTAGCTCTTATTTGTATTCTCTCAGCTGCTCATAAGGTATATTATTTTTCCTTTTCTACAAGCCAATGCAAGCCTGCTACATGCAGAGGGTAAAAGTACAAGCAAATTCTTTCAAACATTTCAATTTATCTCATCAAAATTTTCTGCTGCCTATTTAAAGGAATTTCATAGACCTTGAAGATCAATAAAACCAGATAAAGCCATACAACATAAAATATCAGCATACCCACAAAAAGAGAAAAATTAACATATTTTGGGAATAAAATCAAAGAAACAAAGCTAGATCCTTTCATGATGAAAATCACACGATATAAGCAAAAACTTAGCAAATTTAATTAAAAAAAGACAAACTTCTAAGATAGAATTATATTTACCCCACTAGCTATGATGACCCCTGCAACAACCGGCAACAGCGTGCCATAAGTAATCCAAGCCTCACTTTTCCTACTCATCACATAAGCAAAAACGGCAGTGAAGAATGGGGTTGTTGCCCCAATTGCCTGATTGAACGACACCGGAATATACTTGAGCGACACATTTCCACAAACGACAGAGAAGCAGAACACGATACTCAACCCACAAATCTTCACAAACTGATTCTTAGACTGTATCGTCTGCAAAGGCACTACCTCCATAACTGCAATGGCAATATAGCTGAAGAAAGAACACAAAGTCATGTGACAAAGCGTGAGGAAGACTGGGTATCGATACCCATAATTGCTGAGCAAGTACTTGTTAAGAAGAAGAACCCCAATATTTGAACTGTACCAAGAAATCACAACACCGATCGTTGACCATGGAATCGAGTTCATTTTCATCTGGGTTTTAATGGGTTTCTGTAAAAAATCACCTTTTTCTGCAAATTCTTCCGAGAAAATGAGAACAGTTAGAAACTAACAAAGTGCGGCTTTTCTAACGGAGAAGGCGAAGCTGTAATGAATGTTTAGAACCGAGAAGTAGGTGATTTCGTGATTATTTTAGTGTTCATATAGAATGCATGCAGAGAAGAATAAGAAGAGAGGGACTTATGAGCAGATTAAATATTGTGGGTCCAGAGCTTTGATTTCAGCGTTCGAACTGAAAATCACCATTGATGCACGTTTATTGAAGGATGGGAAGGTTGATTTCAAACGTTCGACTGTGATGATTTCATGATAATGAAGTTTGGTTAATTCTCTAGATATGTAATACTGCTTATAATAAACGCTAAAACCATAGTGATCACAAATTTTCTAAGTTGCTTTCAGGGGTTGTCGATTGGTGTTGACTTGTTAGGCATGATTTCCATGTCCTTTCAAGTTCGACTATTAATACTTAACATCTTTGTTCTATTAAATAATAAAACAAAATGTAATTTAATTGCGAATACATATTGATCATTATTAATTTTGTATCCACAAATAATAGTATCTCAATTATGTGATTCGCAACTAATTGAATATTAGAACTGCAATCAATTATAAAAGTTGATGCGAATTTGTTCCCTCATCTTTGTTGTACAATGTTTGAGGGTTATTGCAAGCCCCCCCCCCCCTTTTTTTTTTTCAAAATTACCTAATATTTTGTACAGTAAAGACATAAAAATTTTAAGTTAAAATCTTTTATAAATTACTAAGCTCGTTATTAGCTCACATGACTTTCAAATTTATATTACGAAGTGATTATAGTTTAAATATAAATTAGATTCTCTTGATTTTTTTTAAAAGAAATTAAAAATACTAATTTTAAAAAAAATCATATATACAAAACTTTTTATATATATATGAGTTGTGAATTTCAATTAAAGATTTAATCAATTTCTTTTCTAGATTAACATATGAGGAAATTGAGCACATCCATATTCTTGTAGTCTTCTAGTTTGGTGCAGAAGTTGAATATTGCTAATGCTTCCATATTAATGTTTAAGAAGACATTGTAATGGCTTTATATTAATAGATATGTGTATATTTATATTATCCGTATTTATTATTAACATTTTTTTTAATATTTATAGTTAGATCTTACTATGAGATCTATTACATTATTAGAGGATATGTAAAACTTATCTAAAAATAAATATGAATTTATCATTTTTATCAGAAAATTGATTTGATAAGATATGAGTAATGAAAAAGAATTAAGTTATGCTTGTTACGTAGCCTTTAATTAATAGTAAAAAATATATATATTTTGATCTTAAGCTTCTATGTAACTTCTAGCCATGAAAGTTTTTTATATATATATATATATATATATATTTGGAGATGTTGGATTTATGATTAAAATGGAAACAACATTATGCCTGAAATATTACATTAATTTCTACAGTGTAAACCGTATTCCTAAATACAAAAACAGCAACATTTAAAATGATGATATACACAATCTTATAGTTGTTGGCCAAAAAAAAAAAAAAACATTTAAGTTGAAAATTTATGTAAGGATATGTGTTTAAATTTGAAAATCTAGCCTAAACAAACTTTAAAGACTATTAACTGCTTCTAATGTTTGTATCTATTGCTAAATCTTATTACATCTAGTAAGGGTTTTATACTCTCTTCCCCCCCCCCCCTTTTTTTTACTCTCATTGCATATAATTAACTATTATTACATACAATAATAATTTTAATTTTTTCAATGAAACGACTCATAAATCATTTATTAAGTGTAATATTTTGAATTTCAATCTGTAATATTAAATAGAGAATGTTCAGAAGTATATCAAGTTCAAGTATCATTGCAAGAATTTTATGCTTTATTTGATATAAATATTGTGATAGAGACATTAATTTTGACAAAGAATTATTTTTAAAACAGCCCAATCCGTCTTGGAGTTGGAGAAGCTAACGTCATGCAATTAGAAGCTGCCAAGCAATTGCTGCTTAAATAGCCGGTCATTGCATTTGGCTTTATTTTACGCCGGCAGGTTTGTAGGCTTATGTAACATAAACTAATCAAAACTCCTTAACCACTAAAGTTGCTTAATTAGACTATGCCCATGATAACATGGACATTCCAGTAAAAACGTTTTGGAATTGTGGATATTCTTAGTAATATAATAATATCGAATTTTATCTTAATTTTTTTAATATTTTAAATTTAAATATATAATATTACATATATGTATTAAATAATTTATTATTTCTGTTATAAAAACAATTTAGACTGAAAGCTCCAGATTTTACCTTTTTAAATTGAATAAAAAAGCAATAACTAGCATGATTACAGAGCTGATATGCTAAATTTCAATATGCTAGCGGTGGTTTCTATGCAAATGCATTGACCAATGGTGAGCATTGGTTAAACTCTTAAGGGACAAAAATGACTCAGAATTTGGAAAAAAAAAAAAATTATATGAACCAGATTTGTGGGCAACAATACATTCAACTATCTGAAACTTCCTTATTCAACTTTATCAATGGAGTCGCCGGATCTTCTAAAAAACATATTAAAATTAGGAAAAACAATGCAAAAATTTTAGGTGGTTAAATTTTGCTTGGACAACTTTATAAATTTAGAATTAAAGCTTTGAAGTTTGAACCAAGGGTCGGTTTGTTTAAGAGAAATTTTTTTTTTAAATTATTTTTCTAATTTTTCTATGTTTAAAATTATTAGAAAAATTGATAAACACAAAGTTAATTCTGATTAATAAAAAATGATAATGTATTTAAGAGAAAGTAATTTCTCCTTTTTATTAAAAAAAATCATTTTTCTGAATTATCTTATATTACATAATCACATTTTCTTTTTCTTTTCTTTCTTTTTTTTTCTCTCTAACCTTTTTTGCTTCCTTTCATGCTCTCTTCCCCCCTATCTCTCTCTTCTCCCATTATTCTATTTTAATCTTTTATTTTCTTCTCTTCATCTCTCTCTCTCTCTCTCTCTCTCTTTTCATTACAACAAATATTGATAATTCAATAATTATATTAAAAATTATATTGAGAAATTATTTGAATAATTAAGAAAGTTGACAAATATAATTAATAATTTTGTTCAAAGTTAATTGAATATGAATTTTTATGAAAAAATGACAAAGATGAAAAAGAACAATCAGAATATTCTTCTTTGTATGTTACTTTTAATACAAAATAGAATTAATTTTTTATTTTTACTAATAAATATTTATTGACTTCTATTTTAAAAATATTTTAATAACAAAATGATTATTGTGCAACTTGATTTTATAAATGAAATTTATATATATAATGATATTTTTTAATAAGAGAAAATAGTTTACTCTTATTCATCAAACAAAAGAAAATATTTTTCTTACGTTGTGTAAATAATAAAAAATTAATTCATTTTCTAAAAATACTTTTTTTAGGAAAGTACGTTCCATAGAATTTTGTTTTCCGTTGAAATAAACAGATCCTAAGTAGATGGATTTAATACCTATCATCTATTTAATTAAATTTTTATTTAATTAAATATCTTTTTATGAAATTTTTAAATAAGAATTATATTATTATTATAGATTGGTTTAACATATCATTTTTTATACATAATTTCAAACTGAGCTTTATGTTTTTAATTAAAATTTTATATATCTAATATAATTATCATTAATTATATACATAAAAATTATGTATAAAAAATTATTTGATAAACCAACATCTAATGCTTTTGTGATAATTGTTTAAAAAATTCATGAAAAGCTCTCATAATTATATAAAATGATTAATTACGTAGATGATAGCTATTAATTTAAAAGTTTTGTATAATTCAAAACTTTAATTTAAAATTTTTAAATTTGTGAGAGTAAAATCCAATTATCCTAATGTAAAAGGAATTTTTTTTATATTTTTCTTTAAAATTACTATATAGTATAAACTCGTACTCATAAGAGATGTATTTGTCCAGGTTTCAATACTAATAAAAAAAAAAGGTTCATAAGCTTTAGATTATAAAAAAATAAAAGGAAATAAATTAGTTAAAAATTGGAGTGAGCTGTAAATTTTATGTAAGATATACGAGGGACGGAACTGTGGAGGGCCAAGACCATCATATTTTGATAATGCCGTGTTATCTTAGCCAAGTTGCTAACGAACTTGATGTGAGGTTCTCAGTTGTCTTCTGGTGTAAAAATATTTACCTCACAAATATAATTTCTCAGTTGTATGGTTCTCTATATATACACACACACAGTTTTGCTGTTTATTAGCAGAATCCTTGGCAGTAGACAAGGAAGCTACCAATTAATTTAATTCCGCACTCCTTTCTTTTTAGAGTTATAACGTTTGCTGGGGATATTGGCTGCTGTTAACTTTATTGAACTAGTAACACTTGAGTTCCTCATGGCTAGGATAAAACTCAATTGGGGACTCTTCACTATGTCTACGAAAATAATTCCGTGTAAAGGCTTGGCTCCTTATGTGCCCTTGGTCTGACAAGTGTGTGGCACTAAAATACTAACACCCAATATTTTTAAATTGAATCAGGGGTCACTTGATCATAGGTCATTTGGTTTAACTGGATTAAAAAAAAAAAAATGGTTCAAATAAGATTGTCAGACTCCAATTTGGGATTTTTTCAACTTGATCATGGTCAGGTTGGCTTATAAGTAGAATATCAAGCTATATAACCCTCCTATGTTGACATAATCCAAAATGAATTTATTTGAATTGCGACTATTCGATTAAATTGATAAGCAAGTTGAACGACCCGAATTCATCCAAGTGAGCCGCCCTAAGAAAAGTTATAGTCGAACAACAGGCCCATGATATTATAGACAAAATTCAAGTTTTCACGAAAAGATAAAATACAGGAATCATTAGTTTAAAGTGGCACAGAGTCATGACTGAACTACAAGAACTCCAAGTTGATTGACCTAGCTCATAACTTGGCCACTAAGCTAGCTGTGGACGAAACAACCCCTTAAATGGTCTTATGTAATCTGGGATGCTCAGAAACATGCATGAATGGCATGATTACATCATCAACCACAAGGTGAGAACCTTGTTCACGCCAACAGTATATCATGCCAATGGATGCTTCTCATTCATCATGACAAATGGTGTGATTTCAATTATACACATATGCCCAAGTAATCCTTTAGTAAATTTATTCTCACTATTGATATTAGGGCTCTACTTCTGGAATTAACTTGGGTGGCAAAGTTTTCTTGGTGGACCACTTTTTTGGTGCACCACTAATGTTGTTCTTTACACAAGTTATTTTCTCACCATCTACCACCTTTCTTAGTAGATATGTTCCAATAGAAGAGTTTCATTTGATGTCATTTGTGGCTTTCCTTGCCACCTAAATGTCATGATGCTCCTGTTCTCATTCCATTCATGTTCCATTGTTTTTGGGAGAGCGATGTCACCATGAGAGGGTTTGAGACAAGCATCACCGAGATCAAATGGTGGAGAAAGCTCAAAGAATCATCGTTGAGCTTAAGTGTGATGCATTGGCTAAGTAGGTCCGCCAACTTTAAGGAGAATCAAAAGCTCTCCGTCGCGTACAAGTTGCACTGACTCTTCCTCCACCATCTCCCCACCCGTTCAACTCTATCATTGTTGAGGTCAATCCTATCTTAGCTTCGGTTTCGATCACCTCCTTCATTCTTCCTTAGCTCGCTTTATCACACAACCCACCTCTACTACAGATCACCAACTACACCATATCACTAATCCAATACAAAACCATTAGCTTTTTTAAATACAAACCTTTTAGAACCAAAATTTGCATATGCAACCCCTACAAATTGCTAATATAGCCTTGCCAAACACTAATGATTTTTGTTGTCATTTGCAAAACCACTTGGATAGAACACATGAACCATATGATCAATGGAATCCAACCATTGATGTTACCCAGTGCTCTAAACAACTCTCTTCTTGCCATAAGGATAGCCATCTATTCTCTCTAATAGTAATGGTTGTTCAATTGCCTAGATATTTCAAGTTGTCAACTTATATTCACTCTTATGACTGAACAATAGATTTGTAGGAGCATTTGGAGGCCTTTAGGGCATCCATGCTACTATCTGATGCCTTAGATGCTATTACATGCTATGCCTTCTCCACCACCCTAAGGAAATCTGGGCTACAATGGTTTACGATGTTGTCAAGAAAGTCAATTGACAACTTTTGATACTTGGCTGAAGCATTTTCCACTCATTTTGCAACTACTAGAGCATTTAGAAAGACATTAGCTACTTTAGTAAATTTCCAACAGAGGTGACGCAAGAAGTTGAAAGAGTACCTTGCTCATTTTAATACTTTGGCTCTAGAGATCAAGGACCTCAACAAAAGAGTGATAGTACATTAGAAAAGTTTTGGCCTTAGATCAGGATACTTCTCCTTATCTAGCAGAGTGGCTAGCATTATCCCTTTCAAAACTTCTAACTTGATTAGAAAAATATATAAATGTGAAGGAAGTTAAGCTTGCTCCTAGATAGGTTGAGCAGACTCAGGCAGAATGTGCTAAGCCCAGGGACACGAAATAGGAGAGAAAGTGGGCACTGCCATGTGGATGGTACAATAATTATAAATTGTTAAATGAACCAATTAACCACATTTTCTAAGATGTGCAAGTAGCAGATTCAATGAAGTTTCCCCCTTAAAAAATAATGAAAATTTTCATTAGTGGATAAGTCAAAGTATTGTACATTTTATCATGATTAAGGTCACCAAATTGATGATTGTGTCACATTGGAGGATGAGATTGAGGCATTGGTGCGAAGATGACACCTTTCTAAATAGATCAAGAAAGGAAAAGTGTGAAGGAGCAAGATCGATGATTTTCTCAAAACAGAAGGAAAATAGGCAGAAGGCGAGTCTCTAGCTCCAAGGACGATCAAAACAATCATAGGAGATTTTACTGAAGGAGGAACCTCCAAGAAGAGGAGAGTCTTTGGTCTGTAATGACTGTCAAGAGAAAAAAGAGGAGAGAACACTATTAACCTTTTATTTTACAAAAAAAGATTTTGGTAATATTGATCGAGACTGTGATGACCTAATGATAATCTTGATACTAATCCATAACTTCATGGTCAAGTGAATACTTGTTGACTAGGAAAGTTTTGTTGATATTTTATATTCACATGTTGTTAGCAATCTTAACATTCCAAAAAGCATGTACAAAACTTATACAAATGTTTTAATTGGTTTTATAGGAGGGCAGATTCAAGTTGAAATAATAGTTACTTTAAGGATAACCTGGGCACCTGACCATTGACAAAAAGTCTTGATGTAAACTTTTTAGTTGTGGCCATGCCAAACAACATCTACAGTGCAATTCTCGGTTGACCATCTCTAAATCAAGCAAAAACCATAGTCTTTACCCCACACTTATTGATAAAATTCCTTATTGTAGAGGGAATAGGAATCAACAAGTAACCTGCAGATATTACATGGCCATCTTAGTAAAAAGCAAAGAAAGTACAAACAGAACAAAATAGGTGATCATCAATCCAGCTGATAATGAGTGCTAGACGGTAAACTTAACTTTGTTAGATAGCAGGCAAGATAGTTCACATAGATAAGAGCCATGATCAGATCTAGAAGAAATCTATTTCTTTGGTAAAGTGATGAATGAATAGTAAAAATTAAGCAAAACTCTCAGTGGACGACAAGGTTTAGATGATTAAGTTATTGAGGAAGTATATCAAAATTTTTGCTTGGGTGCCTATAGATATCCTAGGGATCGACCCGACCATAGAATGTCACAAATTATTAATCAACCCTAGTATAAAGCCTTTGTAGCAAAAGAAGAGGAACCACAATTTGCCAAAACATTCATATTTGCCACCAAATATTGATGAAGAGGTCGGTAATGCTTTAGGATTTGAAATCTTGAGTTTTAGAGATGCATTTATGAGGTATAATCAAATAAGGATGCATTTTGAGGATGAAAACAAAACTGCATTCATAACCAATAAAGGATATGCTATTACAAATTAATGTTATTTGACCTTAAGAATGCAGGAGCAAGGCACCAAAGAATGATGAATAAAGTCTTTTCAAAGTAGATAGGAAGAAATATAGAGATATATATGGATGACATATTGATCAAGTCAAAAAGTACAAGTTAACATTGGATAAATTTAGAGGAGATTGGCATCTTGAAGAAGTACCAAATGAGATTAAATCCTAAGAAGTGTGTGTTTGAAGTCAGAGTAGGAAAGTTTTAGGGTTTCATGTTGACTGAGTGGGGGATAAAGGCAAACCCCTCTAAATGCTAGATCATCATCAATATGAAAAGCTTGTTGAGCAAAAAGGAAATCCAAGCATTGAATGGTAAAATCACTGCCCTCACTCACTTCATGTCTAGGTGTGTTTTCCTCATAGCGATCATATTTGACAATGGAAAATAGTTTGTTAGTGATAGCTTTAAAGAATTTTGTCAAATGTAAACTTATAACTTAATACTATTAACTAATGAACAAACATCTCACTTGTTTTTGTCAAAGGTTGGGGGTTAAGCAAAAATTCACATCTGTTTAGTATCCCCAAAACAAGGGGTAAGCAAAACTAGTAAACAATATTATTCTTCAGGGTTAAAGAAAAAGATGGATAATGCTAAAGGAAAATAGGCGAAGGAATTGTCAAGTGTTCTATGGTCATACAAAACCATTCTGCACTTGGCTATAAGAGAAACCCCATTCATACTTACTTATGAATGCGAAGTTATGCTTCTAGTCAAACTGGGACAATCCTTTGATCAAAGAAAGCATTATAAACAAAAAGAAAATAAGGAAAGAAGAAGAGAAGATATGGATATGTTAATAGAAGTCAGAGACATTGCTCACCTCCACAACGAGAAGTACAAAGGAAAACTAGCCAAAATTGCTAACTAGGGGGTCAAGAATAAGGAATTCACAAAAGAAGCACTAGTCCTCTAACGAGCGAATGGACTAAAAAAGGCACATGCAAAAGGAAAGCTAACGTCATGATGGGAAGACCCTTATAAGGCAAAAGATATTCTACCAAATGGCATGTATGACCTTGAAACTGTCAAAGGGAAACCTATCCCATGCATATGGAGTGCAACATACCTTAAAGTTTACTATGCACAAATCTGAAAGTTAGCCAATTAGCAAAATATGCAAATAAATAGTTGACATGTGGAATGAAAATGAAGATTCCTTCCCATTTGGCTTGATTAGACCTTGTAATTTAAGATCAAGTAGCTCTTTAGCACCTTAAGCCTAAGTAGTCTCTTAACACGTAATGCCTAAGTAGACCCTTGATACTCTAAGCTCGAGTAGTCCTTCAGCATTCAAGGAACGAGTAAACCCCTAGTGCCTTAATTCTGGCAATCCCTCATCACTAAAGTCAAGTGATTCCTTGACATTTAAATAAAAACATGTTTAGCTAAAAAGCAAGGTTAAATCAAGAACAAAAGAGCTTGTTAAGGGTTAAAAGTCATATCGGTCGACTATTAGGAAGTTAAAAGTAAAAAATCATTCAACCCATGAAAGTTCACATTGTAAAAGAATAATAATAAAAAATATAATACTCACCCAAAAGTGCAATTTTGCCAAAGGTGAAACATGATAAAAATGTTTAGCGTATGCCAAATGGGCCGTTGAAAGCCAAGACACAAAAGAAAGGTAAATACAAAGTAAGGCAAGCACCCACATACAATTAGTTAAAGATAATGTATTGAAATTCAAGATAAGGTTGAGCAACCGGGATGGAATTCACCACAAAATATTCAAAGCATTGAAAGTATAGTTAGTCAAGTTTAGCCAAGCTTTTTCAAAATAGTCTCCATGGACTTATCCTTATCAATCTTTAAAATATCGATTGAAAAGTCTAGATTGAAGTGCTTGATCTATCGAAACAGCTTTCTCAAACCCATCTTGAAACATGGGATAACCAAGCACCTTAGTCTCCTCAATCTTTTTGTTAAGCTTTTTCTCTTTCGCAGCAAAGGTTATCTAGTCGTCTTTTTTCATTTTTCATTTGGTCATAAAATCTTTGTCTTTTTATGAAAGTAACCTTTTGGATTCTTAAATTTATGCCGATAAAGCACCTTTCTCTTTTACCAACTCAGTAATCTGGTTGGTGAGGTCCTAGATGCTTTTATTGTGGTTAGCTAACTCTATAGACTTAGCCTCCATATCCTTTCTTAAGCTTTTTAAGACGCTTGAGTTATTTCAGAGCACTCCTTCTCTGCTCAAGCCGAAGCAAGAATAATGGACAAAATGGAACCAACTGAATGAATTATATGGGGAGCTATAATCCTTTACGAAGGCTTCATTTTGATCCTAATTGATTGGGAAAAGTAGTAGTCTTCTTAGGAAGGAGTCATAATCCATATCTTTGTACCATAATCTATTTATGTTATCAAAATCAAAGTCACTTCCTTCAGAAGCATTGATTAATATGAGCTTAGACCAAGCTCCAATCTTAAGTTTTCAAAGAGGGAGCAAAGATGTTAGAGGAAGAGTTAGTTCCCTTACCTTTTAAGGGATTGCTAGATGGGGCCTTAAGTTTGTGGGAAGGTAAGCCATTTGCATGACTAAAGGAAGATTTTGAGTGATCAAGAGACAATTGGTTGCTTGTTACCTCAGATCTCAGTTCCAGAGTAGGGATCTCAATTTGAGCTTTGAGAGGGATAATGGGCTTTTTCTTGGCCAAGGCTTAGGCATGGATCTCCTCCAAATGTTTTAGGTTTATTCTTGATCTGTGCATCTCAATAACTTCTCTATACAACCATGAATCTAAAAAGAAAATATAAAGTTTATCAGTGCAAGTACAAAAACAACGACAACACAATAATGCAAAAGTGTACACGAAAAAAAAAATTGGGCATCGAATAATCCCAAGGCCAAAAGGCAAATGATGAGATCTTGCTCATCACCAACAAACTTTTCGAATGGATGACTTCATGGTTGCTTAGTAGGAATGGTTTATTTCATGAGGTAAAGATACTTGTTGTCCTGAAGAAAAAAGGGGTGAAAACCCCTAACTTCACAAACCTTGAAGAAATAATGCTTCTAGGTTCAAATACTATTAAGTATGTTCTCTATGAACACTTTATCTGGCCTTTGGATAAGATGGATCCAACCACCAAGTTTTTGTTGAGAATAGGTGAGGAAGAAGAAGAAGAACCCTGCTAAGTTGGGATTGAAGCATAATTGAAAACTCAACACTTCAAAACAAAGCAAGAAAACCCAAATGTTCCAAGTAACTTGGGATAGATAGACATTAAGGGCATTGAAGAACATCTTTTTGAAATTTGTAGAAAGGTGGGGAAACATGGAGGCAATCAATGAATCTCAGTAAAACATGATGAACAAAGTCAAATTGTAGTTGCATGTTTGTTCATCAGCTTCAGTAGCTTGAAACAAAATTCTTTTGATGGATTCATTAGTTATGTGAATTTTCTCTAACTACTGAATAATATTGAATTTCACCATTCAAAAGAGGCAGATACCATCTTTATATCTAGATGGATCCATTTCAAATCATCTAGCACTGTATCAGCCAAATGTGTTTGCTTGATTCCATTCTCATCTTGAAATCGTTCGGCCATGATTGCTTAAAGTGGTTAGGTAAATTAGAAGGCAATATTTTCAAAAGAATACTTCCAAAAGTTTGAGGATGATGATGTATCAGAGTCAAACAACAAATCAATAAGATCATTGGATCTTTCAGACATGAAAAGAAAAGCATGAAATGTTAATACCATCTTCAAGAATCAAACAAGAAATGTGAAAATTAGCCTGATCAATAAGGTGAAAAGAAAGCCAATAAAGTTAAGAGATCTGGGTGAACAATAAAAATGATGAAGATCACAAAGCAAATAATAATCACTTGATAGAAGAAGGAAAAGTGAAAATAGAGACAAGGGCACTTGGAAGGCAGAAAGTTACAATGCTGATAGTTTTTTAGAAAAGGTAAGCCAAAAGTCAAGCATAAATCATAATGCTATAAACAACCTCGTTGGCAAGCCTTAATAGAGAGATAAAAAATTTCACTAAATAACGATGACATGAGAAACAATAGATCTAAAGAAGGAGAACAACCTGGATAAGCCTAGTTTTTGTGAAAAAGTAAGAAAATGTTAGTAAAGGTTTGAGTGAGTGGTTTACCTGAGAAAAAGAAGTTGAAACAAGCATTAAAGAATGTCAGAAGAGCACTAAAGGAGAAGGGAGATGAAGAGGTAAGGATAGAAATGTTAAGGAGGCAAAAATGTTATTAAAAGTTCTACCAAAGTATTTAAAGCAAGAATAGAGAGATCCAATGGCTAGGAAATGTCAAGATGAATAGGGCCAATTAGCGATCCTCATCTTGACATGACACTTATGGCTCTCTATGTGCCATAAAAATATAAGCGTAAGGTTTAGTGTTAATAGTAGCTAGTTAATAGTTGGCTTGGAAAACAAAAAGCCTTTTTCACTTGAGTGATGCAGCATGGGATGAAGGGGCAAATGACGTTACCCAAAATGAACTTGTCTGGGTTGTGTCCGCTTATCTAAATTGATAAACGGGGTTGAATGACCCGACTTCATGTAAGTAAGTCACCCAAAGAAAAGTTGATGTATTGTTTTCTACAAGCGCATGACATAGCTGTAGTAGAGTTAGGCGAATAGGGGTCGAATCCCACAGGGATCTTTATTATCAACCTATGTTGCACGGACACCGACACGCAGACACGAGAAAACACGGACACAGACATGAGAATATGATATTTTCAAAAAATATAAGACACCGACATGTGGGGGATACATATAAATAATAAAAATATAGGGATATATTTGTAAATATATATTGTAATTATTATTTTTTCATATGAAAATAAGTACTCATAATATTAAATAACAGGGCATAACAAATAAT
>JANHAO010002515.1:0-28455 GCA_026873985.1 Saraca asoca
AAAAATATTATATTTATTTATAAATATATATTATAATTATTATTTTTTCATATGAAAATAAGTATTCATAATATTAAATAACATGGCATAGCAAATAATAAGATAGAAATCGATCTTGACACGCATATTGAAATAGAGAATGCGTGTCTGAACTTTTTAAAATTATGGATACGATCCAAAATCGAGCTTAACATGTGTGTTGAAATAGGGAACGAGTGTCTGAACTTTTTAAAATTATGAATACGATCCCAACACGTTTCGTGTTTCCAACACCGATACGTGGACATGACTGCTATATGAAGTGTCGGTGCAACGTAGTCAAAAACTAATAGAACTGCTAACAAAGTAAAATAGTTTGTTGGTATAAATTCTTCTTAAAAAAAAAACAAAGTTTTTCTCATCTTGTAGATAGCCTGGATACAAGGATAGATCCTCCACTTGATCTGTTGAGCTGATTTTCAAAGTTTAGTTAAAAGATAAAATTCAAAAGCAATTGTTCATTATTGCTGTTGTATGTTCTTTGATAATGCTGAAACCAGAGATATGATATATATGAATAATTTAAAGTTTAAACATATATATAAATATATATGAAATATAATTTAGGTTATTATAAGGGTAAATTAATTAAGTTTTTAAAAATTAAAATTTTTAAATTGTGTTCGGACATATATATTTTTCCTTTGTAATTGAATTTTTCCGTGACATTTCCTTTAGTTTTTTAATAACAAATATATGTATGAATAAGGATTTATTGATATGATGTAATAATTAATTAAAGAAGTAAGAGATATGTGATGTATTATTTTTTAAAAAAAATGAAATAATTTATAAAATACTTTAATTTTTTCATAATTATTTATTATTAATATACAGATAAAAATGATGTGAAAGTTTCCTATCAAAATTTGTTTACATCAACAAAACCTTATCCGCTAGTGTTGGATTCTCATAAAACTTAATAAGGAAGTGAAATGAAGCATTTAATTAAAAATAAAAAATGAATACAAAGATTTAATTTTAAAATTTTAAATTAGAAGAATACAATCAAAAATTAAATAAAATATAAAAAATAAAATAATTTAATCCTATAATAATTTATTTGTTGTAAAAAATAAATAAATCCTGTATAGGTAGTCTATCTAATGTACAAATAGATAGATCCCAAGGAAATCGAGAGGTACAAATCCCTATCAAGATTAATTAACAATAAGAAAATACCACAAACAAATTCACCAAAAAAATTACCATAACAAAAAAAATCAGAAAAAAAAAAATAGAGAGGTTTGATTGTAATTACAGCCAAAAAAAAAAAAAAATGCTGGCGGTAGTGGTAGAACCGATATTCGGTGAAGATGCCGCGGACACCTGGGAGGGCAATAAAATGCCGAAACTCTACAAATTGCTGTGCAAAGTCGCCGTGGCTGTTCACACCGAAGCCCTCTCTCTCTCTTTCCGAAATTTTCATGTCCATCTTGCCCTCACACGCCCATAGCTCAACTTCGTCGTCTTCATCTGCGCTATCTCCGAACCCTAATTCCCAGCATGGAAACCCCCTTCACTCCCCTTCTTCATCTCTCTGCCGCGAATTGTCAAATTTCGGATCTCTGCGGATCTCGGAGTTCGAATCATCCGTCCATATGCCTGAAAACAATCCAGGTTCGGATTGCATTTTCGGAGTTTGAATTGATGTGATTTTGATGAAGTTATGTTTTGTAATTTTGTACTTGTTCTTTGAAACCTTGATTTATTTGGAACATCGAATTTTTAGCTCAAAGTGATTGATTCATACTCGTTTGATAATGATATGATTAGAAGGTTTTGTTATTTCAGTTTTTCCTGTGTGGTTGCTGAGAATACAAGAGAAAGATATTTTTCTCTGTGCGTGTTTTTGTGATTAGATTCTTTCGGGAATAGCTGTTTCGTTTTTTTCAGCTGATTGCTTAGAGTTTTACTCAAAATGCTTCCTTTTACTGGGGCATGTTCTACCCTTTCTTGTAAAGTGTAGTCTCAATTTAATTCTGTCAATTTTTTTTCCCTCTTTATCCTCATCTTTTGGCGATTAATAGTTAGGGCTGACTCATTTAATTTTATAAAAATGATACAGCTTGTCATTTTGTGTTTTGTATGACTGTGAGTTGATGTGCTAGAAACCCTTCCTAGTTAAGGTCTTGTGTTTTATGTTTTTGAGTTTGTGCTGACTGCTGTGCTTGTTACCTTTATTATTGACTTCAAACTGCCAAACGTATTAATGCATTTGTTATTGTATGCTACAGGGTCATCTTCTCAAGCTACAGATGATTCTGGTGGACCTTCCGAAAAGGTATTTTGATTTTCCTTGAAGCCGGAAAATATTTGTATTAGGTTTGATGACTGCATTTTTGAGGAAACTAATTTGTCTTATGTTGATGAATACCATTTGTTTTGATCAATTGTCATATTAAGAAAAGGATGCTGGGAGAAGTGTGAAGTACTAGTGAAGAAGAGTTATATTTTGGGTGTATTTTTATATGTGTTTTTTTTTTTTACCCTCATCATATTTAATTCTCTTCTGTTTGTAGATGACAGAGTTGAAATCTCCAAGTGGTATGGAAACTTTGACTCACCAGAACTCCAGAAGACATTCTAGGGGTCGCTCGGGCAGAACGGCTGTTGGATCTTTCCAGTCAACAGGGAAGAAGACTACAGGAACACTTGCTTCTCCTGGAAATTCGCAAAATTCTGGGTTAGTCAGTTCTCAAGGAAGCGCCTCTTCTGCTGGAAGAAAGTATCAGGTGGTAAATGGTAATCACTTGCTAAATTTTCAATATGATCCCATATCTCGTCCTCAACCAAGGGGTCCTCCTCCTCCTCCTCCACTGAGAAGGCAGCAGAAGAAAAAACCGTACAACAAAGATCTGTTTCTTCAGGCAAACTTCAAATTCGTGGTGTTAGACTCAGGAAATTATTCAGCTGAGTCTATGGATCCAGATAAAATGTTGCAATGGGAAGATATTATATGTGTGAGGTATTCCACCCCATTTTCAATTCAGTGTCCTATTTGTTTGGAGTATCCTCTCTGTCCACAAATAACCTCATGTGGACATATTTTCTGTTTCCCGTGTATCCTACAATACTTATTAATGGGGGAAGAGAATCACAAAGGTGATTGCTGGAAAAGGTGTCCCTTATGCTTTATGATGTTATCTGCAAAGGATTTATATACCATCCACATTGATAATGTCAAGCAGTATCAAATAGGGGATCGTGTTGAGTTGACACTTCTGACTCGAAAAAAGGATTCTTTTACTCTATCACATAAAGGCAAACATGAGACAGATGTTTCATCATGTGGCAATGATGATTTATATGATCCATTCTCTAAGTTCACACTCACATCAGATGTGGATCTCTCGGTGAGACATGCAATTTCAGATCTAGATGGTTGGCTGGCCAAAGCTGATTCAGGTCTTGTTGATGACCTGGAGAAGCTTCCATATGTTTGTGCTGCAATGCAACAACTAGAACAGAGGAGAAAGTATTGGAATGAACACAGAGTTTGTGACGGTGACAAATCTTCTAGACTTATTGATATTGGGCCTCTTGTACCATCAACAACTGTAAATGGTACTGATGTTGATGATGAAACCCATTCTAATGAATCAGGAACTTCCTCTACAGATCTCCATGACCAAAATAAGGGTATGGTATTGGATAAGTCAAATGCAGGATCATCTCTAGATCAAACTGTGGATGCAGAGAAAATAGGAGTAGAGCAAGACTTGAGTTTATCATCTTCATGTGAGGAGAAGAATGATATTCAGAGGCATTCTAATGGCTTTAGAGATGTGAAGGATAGCGATTCATACAATTTCTACCAGGTTATTAATGGCGGATAATTTTCAATTTGTTTTATGTTCCATCTGTCTTTTGGCTTTGATATTTCATACATATGGAGCATAGAAGACATCATATGAACAATGGAGATCCCATTGAACTTAAGAGGTTGTAAAAGATCTAGGTAGCAAGACATTTTGACTTATTTTGGGGGTGCTGGCTTTTTTAAAGGTGCTTTACATATTAAGTGGACACCTGATTTGCTTTACCTCTGTTGGTAGGGCTTATTGGCCATCTGTTGTTTCTGAACCCTAATCACCCATTTATATGTCTAGCATAAACTCTTCTAACATTTAGCCCTTGTCAACTATCATTCGGAGTTGCTGCTTTCATTTTGCACATGGACACTCCTTCATGTCTAGTACTTAGCACTTTGTTTTTACTTACCTTTTGATGGTGTGGTTTGTTTTGTTACTTTAATATGCTAATGTCCATTTCAGGCTGCTGATGGTCAGCATGTCATTCTTCATCCGCTGAATATGAAGTGTCTACTTCACCATTATGGGAGATATGATATGCTTCCATACAGGTCTGAACCAAACTGAATTAATTTCTCTGATTTGTTTTAAGTATATGATGTAGATGTATCAGAATTATAGCAAACAAAAGGAAAAAAAGAAAGTATGCATGTCTATATACATGGTTCAGATTTCTATCTGATTTGATTAAAGTATATGATGTAGATGTATCAGAATTATAGCAAAAGAAAGAAAGAAAAAAAGAAAAAAAAAAGAAAAGAGGATGCATGTCTATATTCAAGGTTCAGATCACTGATATTGACTCATGAACATGCACAGTGATAATCGTTCACATTAAATTATATTCTATGGGAGGAGAAATCATCACTAAGAAATGTTAAATTTTTATTAGATTATCCAGGCAGGTTATAAAAACTAAATATAGTATTAATTTGATTTGGTTGCTTTTCATTGTGCTATCAGATTGTTTTCTAACCAAAGTTTAGTGACTGCAGATTAAGTGGAAGGATTCTACAATTGGAAACGGTCACTCAGTCGGAGGCATTGAGGAGGCGGTACCGATACTTGAGCCATTTTCCTTTAACGACGGCGTTTCAGGTATCTTCAGGAAGAATAGTTTGTTTAACCAAGTTATTTTCATATGATTCCTAATGAATGGGTGCCTGAATTTTCAGCTTTGTGAAATTGATTTGAGTGAGGTACTGCCCCCTGAAGCATTGGCCCCATTCATGGATGAAATAAAGAAGCGTGCAAACCACAGGAAGCAACTTGCAAAGAAGGTATCATTGTGCTCTAGCATATCATGTATAAATTTATTTTAACTGGTTTTGTACTTCAAAGATACTTAAAAATAATCTTCATGCTCGTGATGACGATTCTGTTATGCCATCATCTGTCCTTTATTCATATAGTCAATGATAATGTTTGTGGTGTCTGATGTGTTGACATGCATTTGGCCATGCTTATATAATTATTGTATGTTTATTTGTAGGATCGGAAGGAGAAAATCAAGGCTGAAGCTGCTTCGGCATATTCTCTTCCCATACCATCCCCTTACCAAGTTAGCTCTCGTTATGAGCCTCCCACTTTCTCCATGGATGACTTTGAAGGTAATTAATCTGCTTTCTGAGTGCTGATTAGAGTAGCTATGGAGGCAAGGAAATATTTTTTGTGAGCATGAACATAAGCCCAATACTTATAATTATTATTGAATGTGTCTCTAGCTGTATGTCTTGTTGATTGCTTTTTAGCCAATGTGTTTGCTACATAAGTACACCATGTAATTTTGAGTTTGCTTTTATTTAGCTTTGGGAAATTCTTCTGTGTCATCAAGTCCTCCAGTTGTTGGGGAGAGAAAATTGTTTTCAAATGTTACAAGGCTTGGTTTTGCTGCTGCTCATGATTCTCCATCCTTGAAAATACAAGAAACAAGCAGTCTGCATAATCAAAATGTAGTAGCTGATTCTTCTGGGACAACAGGTACATGTGACGTTGAAACTCAATGCTGAAATTTTCTCCATGTTAAAACATGTTGTAATCTCTTAACAATTTTGTTCCTGCAGGTTTGAGAAATGTGGCGACACCGTCATTTGCCAATGTTATAGCTAGAGCAGAATCTATTCAAAGCTTGGATGCAGCCAAGACAAAAGACTCGGGGAAGAAGGGGAAGAAACCAAATCGAGTTCTTCTTTCAACTGCTGGTGGCAGGCGTTATTGATTTTCAGATTACTGGAGTTTCGGATTGTAATCCAGATCCAACTTGTGCCCAAATCAACTTTCACCTCATAAAGACATGAACCTATCATCCTTTTCGGAAATGGATGGACATGAATCTTATGCAAGTCTGTCTTCTTGTAGATACCAGGACGACATATGTAACAAGAACAAATTTTTCCATCAATGCACAAACTGGGATGGTCTTGGATGCAGTTTGATTGTTTCCTTGGTTACTTGTGCAGTTTGAAATATTTGCTTCTTGGAATTTATGGTCTCATGTTTAGTTGAAATTTAGAAAAAAATTTCCAAGAGTAATACATTTTTAAGGAATAATTTTTTTAGTTTAAATTTGATCATTGTATATGTAAAACTTGTAAGGTATTATGTGGTTATAAAAGTAAGAATAATATACCATTTTAATTTTTGTTAACGGTGAAAAAGGAGTATTTAATGTTTTTTAATGATGTGACTGAATGTAGAGAAATGATGGTGTAAAAGTAATTTACATTGTTAGGAGAGGAAAGATTTTGGTCAAATGAAAAAATTTTGCGGATTTGTGTGAAAGCTGGGCGGCAAGTCATCTGGTTCTAGGTGCCAGTAGTCCTTTGAGATGCCACTATCTTCTTTACCCTTAACATGGAAAGCTGCAATCCGGTGAGTAAAACAAAGAAACTTAACTCTGGGGGTCAACTCATACTCATTTGAGACTTTTCTCTGAAAGAAAGTTGTGTCCCCTGGCACCTGCATTAAATCAGCTACAAGAATCTCAATATCGTCTTGAAAATCTGCGACAATCTCAATGATCCGATATTGGCAACAAGCAAAGTTCAATTGCTTCCATTCCCAATTCCAGTTCTTGTACATTGCCCAAACCTCACCATTCTTGAGATATATCTTGTAAGAAGAACTAGGATTATCCTCACTTTGCTTCCAGTTCACCAGATGAGAAAACTGAGATACCTTCAAATTGGCAGTGTTTTGACCTGCTTTATAATTACCACAGGAAAAAGGCAGATCTTGCTGAACCCAGTGTTTCTCATCAGCAAGTATGGGATTAGGCTCTAACATTGTCACAGAGATTTCACCTTCTGGAGCCACATTATTCACAAGTACAAATCTTCTAGGCATATCATCTTGATCATCGCGTACAGCCCATACTTGATTGGAAGCAAAATCTTTTGCAGACCATTTACTTTCTGGCTCCAATAACTCAGCTCCTAAATTTGATGGAATAGATGGAACTGCACAAGGATCAATCTCAAACATGCCATCCATTTCTCCGCCAACGAATTTACATGCTGGGATGTTGTGGGAAAACTTGGCTAGATTATTTGAAGGAATAGAAAGAAGTTGCTCATGGTCATTCTTGGTATATCATCTAAAAACATTTTTTGAATCCTTCCACTTTGATTAATCTTGCAGCAATCATTTTTCTTGACTCAGCATATCCTGTAATTTCGACCAATTCTAGCTTTGATTTTTTTCCAGGCTTCATGATCTGAGCACCTAGCACTGGAATCCCAGTCTATAAATCGCCCAAACTTCATGTTCTTGAGGGCTGATTTCAACTTGCTCACTAGCATCACTACACACCATATGAGAGTGCATATCTGGTACAACAATTTTTCTTTCATTTCTATCAACATTGAACAAACCACAAACAGTAGGCAAGCTTATTCCGCACCAGAATACCTCCTGTGAAGAAGGCAGAGCTGGTCTTAAAGAGCTGGCAAGCAATATCAGTGGATTCTTGTCAATGTGATCAATCTGAACATAGTTTCTGGGCATGCATTCATCATCATAAGCAGCCCAAGTTTGGCCAACTTCAAAATTTTTAGAAGTTCTAATGCCATGGAAGTTAGAACATCCTTCATGACAACCCTCTAATGAGAAGAAACTGTTAGAAGATTCGCTTGCCTTACAATTGATTTCCTTCTCAACTCCACCTGCTTGCTGGGCAGAGTTATTATCCCTTTCTTCATTTTGAAAGTGGGGAAAACTGGCGTCTGCTTTAAAGGCATTCCAATCACATTTAACAATACTTTCAGCCAGCAGATAATTTTGCCTGGAATCAACAGCAAGGATTTTCTGTAATTCAGAAGTTTCAAACTTTGAAATCCTCTTCCTATGAAAACTAGAACACTTTTCTGGGCTTGAAAGTACAGAATAAGCCTCCTGAACAATCTTCAAAGCAGATTCAGCAGCAGGGAAGTGGTTCTTGATGGGTTCCAATATGGTAAAAAATTTATCATATTGGCATTTTAAATCTTGCTCAGAGGCTGTTGGTGGAACTTGAAGAACCCATTACTAGTCAGTTAGGCCATCTAATAAATCAAAACTTGCTGAATATAAGATGTCACAAACAGTAATCTTCCTACAGATTTCATCAAGGGATGGAAACTGATGCTGCAGGTTTAGTAACTTGTCTCTAGCAGCAATATGATCATTCCTTGCAATCATATCTTTAGCTGTTTCCATTTCCTGAAAAACCTTTTGTTCCATCTATTCATCTTTCCCAGTTCAGAACTAAGAACTATGCTCAGAACCAACAATTCAGTGTGATGATCAGTTTTGAGTAGTGAGTTTCATATCATTTGCAAGGGAGAAATGCCACACACATAAAAAACCCTCACGTAAACCTCACATATCATTGCATTAGCACTTACAAATTCAAGGGTGAGGAAGGTTTAAGTGAGGTCCCTGAGAGGTTTTTTACTTTTTGTAAGTTGGTAGCATTTTTCTTTAGTAGATAGTGCCAAGTTTGTGAAATTACTATGTAATCATTAATTTTCTCTCTTAAATTGTCATTTAGTACACATTTAACAAAATCTAATTTAAATGAAACTTATATCATTACTAATTTCATTTATTTAAATTCTGTCAACTCAACAAATGAGTGAAACATTGTGAATATCAATAAGTAACATTATTGAGTTAGTAATGGTGGAGACATTGGGCAAATGGGATGCGATGTACAGGGCCGAACAAGGGATCATTTTTTTTTTTTTTTTCACATTTTGTGTGTAACACTTCGTACTGACTTCTGGAAATGAAGTTCAGCGTAGTAACAAAGGCAGTTTCTTTACTTCTGACATTTTTGTCTCTTGGCTCTGTACTTTTGGAATTTCTAACTTTGACAGAGATAATGTGCATATGACATGATAATCATTGTTATGATAATTTTATGTAACTAAATCCCTACTCAATATGACTTAAAAACAAAACAGATACACTTTTAAATCACTAAATAATTAGATATTATGTCTCAAACTACATACTCGCTTAGAATAGTCATGAATAGAGAAGCACCGGTTTGGTTTCTCCCGTTTGTTAAACATTTTTGGTCTGAAAATCAATAAACTTGCTTTGCTGCTAGTGGTAGTAGTTTTGTGATACCAATCATTTTTGTGCACCACAATTGTTGTATCAAGTGGGTATAAACTCGAGAAGTATGACCAACCACAGAACATATCCAGTGGAATTAAGCAACACAATTAGGGCCTACCCCCAACATTGTTCATCCAGTTTCTGAGACAGCAATAATTGTACTGAAGAAAATAAAATTTGGCAACAGAAACCTTTCTCCGGGTTTTGTGGATTTAGAGGCAGTTCATCATCTGGCTCAAGATGCCACGGACACTTTGATGAAAAAAGCAAAGAAATTTTGCACTTGGGAGAGTTCAAATCAACTGATCATACTCATTCAAGTTACCCCTAATCCAAGGTAGTGTAAACTGGCATCTGTACTAAGCTGGCTACAACAATTCTAGGCTCATCAGTGAAATTTACAGAAAGACTTGCAACCATATGGTTACACCCATTAATTTCAGCAACTGGAGCCAAGGTTCATAGTTATGAATCTTCACCGCATAAGATCTGTACCCTCTACCCTCACAAAAATTGGTACTAGTTGCATGCACTCTACCTCACACCAGGGCTCACATTGTCCATGGGGGCGTTTGTCCCACACATTTTGCAGTGTGAACCCAAGTGTGATGTAATTGCCTGTGCAACAAGTTTTTCCTATCACAAAAAGTCTTGACTTGATTGCAAGGCACCATCACAAAATGTCAGTACTAGATTGCACACAAAATCTAAGATTAAACATGCCATTGAGGTCTCTGCTGACAAGTCTCAAGGCCGGAATAAAGTGGGAAAACCTAGACAGTTCATCTGAAGGAATTGGAAGGAGTTGGTCATGACCATTACCATCTTTTCTAAAGACATTTTTGAATCCTTCTACTTTGACCAATTTTGTCACAAGCATGCTTCCTGAAGCGGTGTAGCCTTCAATAATTTCAACCAATTCCAGCTTGGAGTTTTTTCGAGCTTCTGGATTTGAGCACCATGTAATAGGATGCCAATCTTTGTACATTGCCCAGACTTCATGTTCTCTTGGGTAAATTTCAACTTGCTCACTAGCACAACCAGACACCATTTGAGAAAGCATAGTTGGTTCAATCATTTTCCTTTCACTTCTATCCACATTGAATAATCCACAAACAACAGGAAATCTCTGCTCACACAAAAATATCTCATATGAAGTATGCGGAGCAGGTCTTAACTGGTTGACATGCAATCTTAGCGGGTTCTTGTCAATCCGATCAATCCGAACGTACTTTCTTGGCAAGTACTCATGATCATTAGCAGCCCAAACTTGTCCAACTTCAAAGTCTTCAACTTTTTTAACATTGTTGAAGTTGAAATATCCTTGATGATCACAACCCTTTAAGGTTTGATAACTGATCGAAAATGTGGTCGGCGCTAAATTGATTTTCCTTCTAACATGAGATGAAATTGCACTTCCTTGGTGCTCATTGGAGCCCTTCCCTTCTTTATTACGAATGCAAGAATGGCTGGACTCAGCTTCGAAGTTATCAAGAGTATTTGATTTTCTTGACCTTCTCCGACCAGAATATTTGGAGGTGCCTACATTCTTGTTTTTATTTGCTCTTATGTGGTCAGACCTTTCTGAAGTCGTAGAAGTTGAAGATATTTCCTTGTATTGAGTTAGAATTTCAGCCACTGGATCTTTGGAGGTGCCTACATTCTTGATTTCGTTTGCTCCTATCTGGTCAGGCTTTTCTGAAATTGTAGAAGTTGACGATATTTCTTTGTTTTGAGTTAGAATTTCAGTCACTGGATTATCATCCCAGGAATCGGCATCAAGGATTTGCTGGAGATTTGGTAGTTCACAAGTTTTAGACTTTGTAGTCCTCTCATTGTCAAAGATTAAGCGCTTCTCTGGGTTTGATAGTACAGAATATGCTTCCTCAACCATTTTTAGAGCAGATTCAGCAGCAGGTATGTAATTCTTAATGGGCTTTACAAGGGCAGATAATTTATTATACTGGGATTCCACTTCTTGTTCAGAGGCTGTAGGTAAAACTTGAAGAACCCGATACCAGTCAGTTACACCATGACCGCCTAATAAGCCAAGACGAGCTGAATGTAAGATGTCACAAACACTAATCATCCTATGAATTTCACCAAGAGCGGGAAAATGACACTGCAGCTTTAGTAACTTCTCTCTGGCACCCATATAATCTTTTCTCGCAATCATCTCTTTAACTCCCATTATTTCCTGAAAGGCATTTGGCTTTGAACCATCCATCTTTCCAGTTTAAAACTGAAAGTAGTGGTTGAAACCAACACTACTAAGGTCAGTTTTATTGTAAGGTACCATAAGGGCAGAAAATGGAAAGAGAAGTGCAAAATTGGAAGAAAGTTTGTTTCCTTTGTCCTTTTTAGCTTGGTAAACTAATATGCATTTCATTTTACAAGTGAAAAAAGGAAAAGTTTATGACTTTGCATCTTAAACTTTCAAGGGTCCATTTTCCACCACCCCACCCTCATACTAAGGTTTTACCTAGTCATTGCTACTCAGCACAGTGGTTATAAAGAAACCGGCATCAAAACACAAAATCAAAAAATGATCGCCGTAAATGACAGTGTTAGTTCAATAGATTCAAGTTTGAGAAGTTGTTAAACTATAAACCAAAAAGGTAAAGTTGTATATAAAGCATCAAATCAAAGGTGAATAGAAATGGCTTACAACATAAAGACTCACTCTTTTGGCCACCTTCTGAGATTATGTTATGAGCGATGCCGACAACCTCAGTTTCCTGTAAAATGAAACAATCCTCAAATTCGTCTCCGGCAACTTCGATTCGGGATTTAGTACCGCAAACGGTGGATGTTCCAATGGAATGAATTGTAGGGAACTGCAAGAGTGGGAGTAATGTCTGTCTTCAAGCTGTGACATGGAACATTGTCTGTGTGTGTAAGCTGTATGCAATTTGCAAATGGTAAAGATGTACTCAGAATATAAGGCTTGATTTGCGATTTTGAAATAACTGTGGACCATAAAAGTAATTTTATATTTTCTAGGGGCAAGGCTGCGAAGACTCTGATTTGCGATTACCACGAGATTGTAGTAAACGACGTTGTCGTTTCAAGTGGAACATTGAAGTGCTTCTTTCCACTGGATTTTCATGGCGTGCTGCTTCTTCATCTTCTTCTCCTCCCTCTTTCTCATATTTGTGTAACTCTCTTGCTCGTACAATGCCAATGAGACAGCAAAAGTTATCGACTTTCAACGTTAACAGACGACCCACGATTTTGTATCTTGTTTGTGCTGCGGCATTCTTCTCGCTTCTGGTTTTCGCTATCCAATCTTCTTTCTTTGCAGGTAATCACACATCATTGGTCCATTGAACTGGAAGTTTCATAACTATTGCTTGCCCAATCCCTTAGCAACATTTTTCTTGTTCCCTAATCTTCAAATTGCTTTTTTTCAGGGTCTCTGAAATTAGATCGCAACAGAGAAACAATTCGCGTATTATCTGAATTTCAGTCCAGTGTTCAACATTGTGTGGTAAGCATATATTTTCTGTTCTCGTTTCTTTCCCTGTTATTCAATTTTGCAGTTTTAAACGTCTTGTTTTTCTCATTATTTTATTTCTTCTACTTTGATTTTGCTCCCTCGATCATGTGGGTTCATGTTCGATCTGGAACTGTATACAGTGTTAGATATTCTCAGCAGTTGTTTGTGCTGCTGACTAAGAATTAAATTTCTGTTTAGAATTAATAAATTTCATTCGCCATCATTAGTTTAAGTCTAGCTTAATTGTAGTAGTTTGTTTTACATTTGGAGAATTGTGGCCTCACACTACTTGCTTCCATACCTCTTCTCTTCACTATTAATTTAATCTATGCAATTGATTGATCGGAATGATATTTTAGCATGTGCATGGTAAGGTGAAGATAATGGCAAGCTATTTACACTAATATTATGCTCAAATACATTGTCATTTTTCACATTCTGATTTCCTCTTGTCGATTTTCACTCCTATCAAGTACATCCTGAATGATGAAACTGTGAATGTCAAAGGTGTGCTAGATGCGATGTGCAATTTTAGTCACTCTTGTACATTTTTTTTACTTGAGAAAAGTGTGCTATGGTAGGATCTGAAACTCTAGAAGTTCCATACATACTTGATCATCCATTGATATGGATTTTACTTTTAACTTTGAATTGTCTGTCAATCTGTACTGAGCATGGAATTGAAAGCAGGCAAACAGGGGTCTTGGACTCACAGCACATATTATTGACCACTGCAAATTGATCCTTAAATTCCCTGAAGGCACCAACAGCACATGGGTCTGTCTTTCTTTCCCCTGACCCCTTTCTTTGATTCAATTTTTAATAATAACCAAGTACTGACTGTTTCTTTTTACATTATTGCAGTACAATGTGCAGTTTAAAGTCTTTGAGCCTTTGGAGTACAAGTATGATGTGTGTGAAGCAATTTTATTGTGGGAACAGGTGGATTGTCATCCTATTTTCCTGTGTTAAGTTGTATTTTAAGATGGGATCTGTCCTGATAACATGAGATTTTGCAGTATCGGAACATGACTACAGTGCTGACCAGAGAATACCTAGATGCTCGGCCTGATGGCTGGTTAGAATATGCAGCAAAAAGGATAGCACAATTGTATGGCTCATAAAGTTATTTTTCTGGTTTTTTTTATGTCATTAGTTAAATAGTTGTGTTTAGACTCTTTGATTGAGCACCTCTATATGAAGCTAATCTAATTACAACTTATTTTTCTCCTCCTTTTGCTTGTAGAGGGGCAGATAAATGCTATAATAGGACCCTCTGTGAAGAACACCTCAATATATTATTACCAGCAAAGCCCCCCTTTCATCCTCGACAGTTCCACACATGTGCTGTTGTTGGAAATTCTGGGGATCTTCTAAAGACTGAATTTGGGGAAGAAATTGATAATCATGATGCTGTTATTCGAGATAATGAGGCCCCAGTTAATGAGGTAGGCCTTTTAACATCCTAGAGAAGACTTCTATTAATTAAATTCCAGCGTTGTATAACTCTTCTACCATAATATGTGACATTATTAGACAAGGCAAAGATTCTCCTTTTTTTTTTTTTTAATTTTCCATAGAAAGGTCAAAAGTCTCTTACTGATCTATTATTTATTAATTTTTCTTTGAAAAAGTCAGCTTTTCATGATCTTCCATCTACATAGTTAATCCAGCATTGATGAAATTTAGCTCCTACAAGTTCTAATTCTAATCATCATATTATCCAACTTCTTTTAAGATACTGCACAATGATCTTGAGCATAAAGTGCATTTATTTTATTGTCTTTAATTGAAGATCTACTCAATCAAATAGTTTGTTAAATTCTTATTTTCGCTCATCCTGAATTGTGTAGAAATATGCCAAGTACGTTGGTCTTAAGAGGGATTTTCGTCTAGTTGTAAGGGGTGCTGCTGGTAACATGGTCAAAATTCTAAATGGATCTGGTAAGTTATTGTTATAAAAACATTTGAATAAGTTTTAAACCTCAATTGAACCTAGCTGTTGAAAGTTTTTATTGCAACAAATTTAATCAAGAATCTATTTGAAATTCATGTGATTTGCGAATGGTACTGTACTCCCATTAAATCTTGCCTTATTCTCACTCCCCAGAGTTGGTTATGTAAATCCTTCAAATGCATTATTTGGTTTTATTGAGGTACATTGAGATCAGTATTATCCGTAATTTTCTTGCAATCTTATAATTCCTATCGCAACTTAACATGGGTTTCAAGGAGAACATAAACTTATATTTTTCTAGGATATGAGCATAGAGATGGATTCAAGAACCACATGAGGACAGCCACTTACAAATTACCTGGGCAGTTGGTGTAACTTGCCTGCTCAGATTATGGATATCAACTCTTAAATAATATCTAACTACTCTATTCTAGCACTGGACAAATTTTCTGCATTCATTGTATCTGTTAACACATGATGTATAAAATGAGAGGAGTAAGAATGTAATTGTGTTTTCCAGATGATGAGGTACTCATAATCAAAAGTCTGACACATAGAGACTTCAGTGTAATGATTAAGGTGAGAATCTATTATTGAAAAACTATTTATCTGATGTTTTCTGGCATATAACTTGTTCCTGCCAGCTGCAACTAAGGTTTATCAGAATCAACATATACATGTTTTTTAACTGCTTTTTATTGCAGAGCATTCCAAATCCAGTCTACCTCTTCCAAGGTATTGTGCTACGTCGAGGTGCCAAAGGAACTGGAATGAAATCTATAGAATTAGCTCTCTCCATGTGTGATATTGTTGACATATATGGTTTTACTGTCGATCCAGGATACACCGAATGGTAAGTTCCTATATTTGGATTTTAGTTAAATTCAAATTTTAACTGAGCTTATATTCTTTGTGCATGTGTATGATTTCCCTTTTTTAATCTCTTTTACAACAATAACAACCAAGCCTTATCCCATTAGACGGAGATGGCTACATGGATCATTCAATGCATCGTAGTCTATCGAAGATTATATCATCAGTAAAACCATTTAAGATAACATTTTTATTTATGATTTCTCCGAAAGCTTTCACAGGTCTTCCTCTACCTTTTTTTTTTTTAAATGGACTATACTCCACTAAATCCGCTCTTCTTACCAGATTATCAATTGGTCTTCTTCTCATATATCCAACTTATTGTCCATCGCATTTATTTCTAACTTTATCTTTTCTTGTATATCTATGGATCCATCTTGGCATTCTCATCTCTCTCTCACTTATTGCTCATGTTGGCACCTTTATTTCCTTTTATAACTTAAAGAAATCTGCTGAAGAAAATGGAAGATGTTATAAATGCAGAGGATAAATAATCTTAAACTTTGTTTAAGGTCTTCTTTTCTTGCTGAAGGCTTATTTCGCTGATTTCTTTGATTCATTTATGCTTGAGCTGTAATGCCTCTTCATCATATTTTCTGTTGTTATTTTTCTTGTAGGACTAGATACTTCTCTACCCCTAGGAAGGGACACAATCCACTTCAAGGAAGGGCATACTACCAGCTTCTAGAATGCCTTGGGGTATTTGTAGTTGTAATCATTTTCATCAAAACATTACTTGATGTGTGCTTCTTTATGTGTTTGACGTTAGGTTTATTGCCAGGTAATCAGGATCCATTCTCCCATGAGATCTAAGAGGAAGCAAGACTGGTCAGATGTGCCAAGTCGAGAAATGATAGGGAAAGCTCATGCAGCAGCTTTACAGTTAAGGCGAAGTGAAGCTGGTCTAGTTGGTGATTTAGGGCAATTTGGCAGTTGTAAAGTGTGGGGCAATGTGAACCCAGATAAAACTGGGCCTGTCTCAGGATCGCCAGATATGAGTGAAGTCAGGAAGCATTCAAATTACAATAAATGGGAGGTTATGCCTTTTGAGAATTTGAGGAAAGAAGCTCGCAATCACTATAAGCAGATGCAAGGGACTTCTCTATACAAAATGGATGGCAACAAGTTGGAAGATCTAGTGTGTGTGAGACATTCCTTGAAATCCGAGGCATAAATGGTATTTATCTCTTCTGTCTCTGACTTGTGTTCTGATCAGGACCAACTGTCATTGCCACTAGAATTTTGGACAAAATAGGATTCTTGGAGGGCTGACTACTATGTGCCGTGGCTCCTCAATTGTTTCAACAAACATTCAGGCTATAGCAACTTGATAAGAATCTGAACTCTGTTATGGTGAACGAGACAGTCATTATGCATTGTTTCATTTGTCTGGAGGATTCCCACTTCAAGAGGATTTGCGGGGATCTAGAAATCACAATATAGGAATTTCGATTATAGAAATTTGTTGTGCCTCTTTTTCAGGTTTGAACATGCATTTGCTTAATTGATAGTAGGATAAACATTACATTCTGATGGCCCAAACAACTTACAGATGTAATATCTTGTTGAGTGTATATGTTGGTCGTATTATACATAGAGAAAATTTGTTTTAACATATGATGGTCTAATGGATTGGGATTTGAATTTGTTTCTTGTTCAAATTTCTTTCTGCATATTTTAAGCTAGTTTCTCTTAGAATGGGTTGCTTCCTATGATACTTGTTGCTTGAAATATTCTGTTGAGCACTAATTTTTTATTGTGACATCGTCTTTCTGAGTTTTGTAAGTGGAAATGCCTGTGCTTGTCACGTGAAAGGGGCTATTCCACTATTTTGCTTTAGGTGAAACCGTGCTCTATTTTTCTAGAAGGGACAGAGTTTCTTTACTTTGGCGTGAATATCAATTCTAACAGACATGGCACAGGTTGATCAATTGAAACAAAACAATATAATGTCTCAGTTAATTATAGATTTTGAGTTTTTTTCCTAATTTCTTTTTTTTTTATATAAAAAGAAAAGAAAATTTTATTAAGAAAACGAACATAATTACAAAAAATGGAGGACAAGAGATCCTCCTGGAGTGAACACAGGAAATAAAGTAAAATCTCTAACTAAAGATAGCCTTTTCAACCCTAAATTAATTTTGCATTTAAATGTCAACAGTTTTACTATTTTTGAAATATCCAAGGAGTTTAATATGAGATTTTGAATTAAATCTTGTTATTTGATCAAATTTTACTATATTACAGTGGTTTGGATTTTCTCATATTAATAATGGTTATGCAAGTTGTATTAGTGAGAAATAGACAGAAATTTTTCTCTTTGTTCTTGCACAAAATTTAAATTTTCCTTTAGATTAAAATATTGTGTCTATCTTCCCAATATTATCATAACTAATACTAACATGAAAAAATTTTAATTTAACTTTAATTTACTCAAACTGATAAAACTTGATACAACATATTTATATTTAAAAAAAAAACTGTCACTTACATAGGAGACAAACTAACCTGGATATTTTCATTGTGAATGAAAGAATTCGGAGTGAATTATCCACATAAATATCTTAGAGCTGATGGAACCCCCTGAACACTTGGCTGTCACCGAGAGAAAGGCAACCTTATCCTCAGAATTAAATATCTTCTTCAATCAAGGAGCAGTTTTACTCTATATATTGGAAGCTTAGATCTCCTTGATATATAACATCAAAATTCACTTCATACTAATAGTATCATCAAAATGCAGACAGCCTTAACATTCACTCCAAATGTTGTCCCTTCAACACCAAGATGCCTCATCTCCCAGGCAGCCAGCTTTGCTCCCAAGCTAGCTACTGCTTCAACTCGGCTCTCCCCAATCAAAGCTACCAGCGTCAATTACAACTCTGATATTTCGTAAGCTATCTTTGTTATCTTTATTCTTGTTAGTGATATACCTGCTTACAATTTTATTTGATCAAATAATCATTTTTTTTTCGCCCAAAAATGATGTTGGCAAAGCTAGAAATTTTAGTTTCAGAGAGAAAATAGTCAAAAATATATATTTACAATTTCATGTTTTTAGGAATCCAATAAAAAATTGCTACATACTCTCATAGAGCAGAAAGGTTTTAGGGGCTAGACTCCTGCTTTTTCCTTGTCACTGCCACTGGTTCCTTAGCTAATTGGCATTTTTAATGATAATTTAATAGTATGATCTTTCAGAGTGTTTCCAGCAGAAGCATGTGAGACAGTTGGAGGAGACGCCTGTTTGGCAGACATTTACCCTGAAGTGAAGCTGCCTCAAGAACGCAAGAAAGACAGAGCTCAAACTGCTACAGAGAATGTTGAGAGAGAGTATCTTGAATACAATGATGCAAAGACGTAAGATTTCATGACTAATTTCAATCACAAAAGCCATGGTATATGGATTTTATATATTAAGTTTGTGTAAATGCATTTTACAGGGTTTTCCAAGGAGAGGCTTGTGATGATCTTGGAGGCATATTCTGTGAGCATGAGTACCAGAAGGGTGTCTACTAGACAAAAGGCCTTTTCTTATGGCCAGGAGTACATTTTCAACCAGTAGCACCTACAATATTGGTTGTATATAGTATATTTGTACTCATAACATGTTCAATTTTGGTTGTAATAGCATAATACACTTCATATTAACAAGCGTTTGCTTTCTTTTTAGTACTAAAAGAAGGAAATAATCTAACTTTCATGGGATGTTTGGATGAGAGAAAAGAGATTTGAAAGAAGGATGAAATTTGTCTTAAGAATATGAATTGAAAATGAAAACAAAAAAAAAAAAAGGGTCATTTCCATTTTCCTTAGTCCCAATTAGACCGGGAATACATAAGAAGGAGAGTGTTTTTGATTCCATATTAACATTTGATCAAACTGAGATGCAACAAGAAAGCCATGGCTGATCAGAATAACAAATAGCCTTCTTCATTTACAATCAGCAAAATCAAAAAACAAAAAGGCAAAATTTTCTTCAACAACAACGTTTTAGACCATTTTTGTAATGGCCAATAATCTTCCATTCAAAACTTTCATCAATTTCCAACAAAATGGCGATGTGAATGGCCTCCTTGAAGTTGGAACAAAAATACTGCTTGAGCATATCATCAGAAACAACTTTAAGCAGCTTCCTCTGCTTAGACTTGGCAATTTCCTTCGAAGTCTTAGGATTAGTCATCCTCTGTAGCTTAGTCCCAGATCTCAAAATATTCTTTTGCTTCTTCTCCTCTCGCTCTTCCCTCTTCTTCCTCTTCTCAACCTTATTCAATCTTATCTCTTCCTTCAACTCCGTCATCCTCTCCTTGTACGCCTTCTTTATCTTCTTCTCCCTCTCCCTTTGCTCAGAGATCGTACCTTTCCGGATGACCTGAACCGCCGATGCTCCGTTCTTCTTCGGTTGCTTCCACTGCCTGCCCATGCCTTCCCTGTCAGTGGCGGAGCCAGGGGGCACTAGGGTGCGCCTGCCCGCAAAGCTCCCTCCCTTCCCTTGTACATACGCCATATTATACACTACAACCCCTAGAATTTTAAAAATACAAATCTAGTCGTATCATTAGAATTATATGTTTATGTTATAAAAATAATTATGAAAAGAAATAGGAATATAAATATATCGTATAAGATTTAAAATTTTTAAATAATATAATTAAACTTGTTAATATTTTGTATTTAGATTTTTTCTTTTTTTATAAAATAAGAAATCTCTTATTGTATTCTATCTTATACAAAAAAACTTATTTTTTTTACAGTACATAATGGTACAATTGTAACAAAATTACTACTTATTTACTATTTGTTGTAATTTATTATTCAAAATTTTCACAATAAAATTTTTATGTATATAAAAAAAAAGAGTATGTATACATATTAACAATTTTATTAAAGTAATTATCTTTTTACAAATTTATAATTTTTTATTAAAACTTTTTTAATAAAAATCTAAATAATTTGCATGTTATAATGCTTATAAACAGACTTCAATGATTTTATTTAATGTTTTATAATATTTTTATATATAATTTTTATTAAAAAATTACAATCTCTCTTATCAAAATTATTAAAAAAATTATAATTTTTTAAAGCAATTTTAACTTTTTTAATATATATGGAAAGAAACACTCAACTACAAGACAAAATTCCTAGCTCTATTGCTCTCCTTGCAATCTGGCCGTCTGAAGTAGGAGAAGAGCCACATGATTAGCAGGATTATAGTATTAAAAATAATGTAGAGTTGTAAGTTTAATTTATTTTCATATTATTTAATTTATTTTTATTTTTTAATTTAGTTAGGAGTCTTTTAGTTTATTTAATAGTCTTATTTACCTAGTTTATTGTATGTCTTTTCCTATTCCTAATAAAAAAATGTTTATAACCTTATAAATATATAATTCAACCTATTGACACACTAAATTTCATAATAATAATAATATTTTTTTAAAGTATTTCTTTTCTTTGAGAGCATTAAAGTGAGTTTTTTTACTACCTTCCACTATGTCAATTAGTATCAAGAGAGGATTATCCTTTTTAATGACAATTGATAATAATAATATCCCTATATTTGAGGATCAACTTAACAAGCCTATTACACAAGATCAATTCTTTCAATTGTTAAGAGACATTGGGGATTTTTCCAAAAGTACTTAACAAGTCTTGCAAAAACTACTTACATCAGTTAAAAAGTTAACAATAACACCTAATTTCCAAAACCAAAATGACCACATTCGAAACCAATATATGTATAACTGTGAACCATGACAGCAAGAACAAGAACTTATCCTTCAATCAGCAGCGCAACAAAACATGGGATGAGGGCCATATATAAACAAGCAACATTAACAATTAGTATATAATAATGATTCTAATGAAAAGGCCAATTTCTTAGCATTCAAACATAAGGAAATATGTCAAAATCTGGGTTCTAATAGTTATAAGCTTAAAGTTGAGCTTGCTGCTCTTAATAGCACCTTCATATTCAAGAATTTCTAGATTGACTACGGGAAATGAAGAAATCCTTTGAAGCTATGAAAGTACCAAAAGAGAGATAAGTCAAGATTGTGGCTTTTAAACTTAAAAGAGGTACTACAACTTGGTGGAATGATGTTTGTGCAATTAGGTATCGACAAAGGAAAGGTCCAATTCAGAGTTAGAGAAAGATACACTAATTGCTAATGGTCAATTTCTCCCCACAAACTATGAATAGATCTTATTTTATAAATACCAAAATTGTCATTAACGTGAAAGGTTTGTGGATTATTATACAAAAAAGGTTTTAAGGCTAAAAATTTGCAATAACTTCCATGAAACTAATTCCCAAGAGGTTGCTAGTTATGTTAATGGGTTGAAGTTCTCCATTCAAGACCACATGTCTTTTCACAAAGTGTTTACTATGGTCAATGCTCGCATAATGGCTAGAAAGATTGAAACACAATTAGAAAGGCAATTAGCCAAACCTAAAAGAGCTTACTCAAGTGCACGAAGGCACAACACAATAAGTATAGAAAAAATACAATCCCTCAGCTATGAACTCATCTTACATAATCTTTAAATAGAAGGCTAGCCAAAGCATTTGAGAAAATTGCAATAGTTCCCCCACTTATTAATAAGAACCCATATGCTCAACCATCTATGAATAAATACTTCAAGTGTGTTAACCTGGAAAACATTCAAGCAATTGCTCACACCAAAAGATTGTAAATTTGGTAGAGTGTGTGATGACATAGAGGATGAAGAGCTTTTTTACGAAGAAATAATCGAAAAGAAGCTTACGAAGAAGGTGAAAGAGTAAACTTTGTGATGCAATAATTGCTTTTCACCCCAAAATAAGAGGACCACACATAACACCATAACACATTTCGCTTACAATCAACCAGAAGATGTGTGACATGATCACAAATAGTGGGAGTTAGGAAAATATTATCTCTAGGGGACTAGTAAACAATCTTTAGTTAAAAACAAGAAAGCATCATGCTCCTTATACAATTGGTTGAATCAAGAAAGGTATTGCTGTGGGTGTTTTTGGGACAATGCAAAATGGGCCAACAAAAACCCAACAAAAGACGAGCCTAACAAAAAAGGGGCCCAAATCATCCAAAAAACTAAGGTCGCTTGATAGAGGCATCAGCTCGCTAATCGCGAGCTCAGGACGCAAGACAAGACCAAAATTTCAGCTCGTTGAGGACGGACTCCAATTCACTGGTCAAAATATGTTGTCCCGGTCATCTTTCAAAAGACTCACTTTTATTGAACCTAAGCATAAGATCAACTAGCACGACCAATTGGTCGCCCACCACAAGCTCGGACTGCCAAATGAGTTGCCCCAAGCATAGGTACGGAACGCCCAAGTCCAATCATTAGTCAAAGGCACATTTTCCCAATCAACAAGTCAGCCTCTAAAACTGACACATCAGCTTCCAAAAACTGACAATGAATTGTCAAGCATTTATTCCCCGTCAAGTATTTATAGCTTGTAGCAACGGAAAAGATAGTTTTACAATTTGTTAAATTATACTTGTAACCCCCTGCCTTTATAAATAGGGGAGAGATCATTGTAAAATATAGTAAAAAATACATGCAGAAACACTACTGAAACAGTGAGAGAACTCCTGTACTATTACTATGCTGAAATTTATAGAGCAATCACCATACAAAAGAAAATATAACCACTGTAAATATAGGGGTCACATTAACTTTAGTTAAACCACATTAAAAAGTTTCTGGTGTCCTTTGTTTTTCCTTTCTTTCAAACTCTTCCTTGTTCACATATACATTTGCAACTTGCAATTTAGGGGTATACTGGACTTTACCCGTTAATCGACTTTCACTGTCAACAGGTACTAAGTTAAAGGTAATTGAAACTTGTCATATCCATATATTTATTGACAAAACCTATAAGAACACCGTAGTCTATGATGTAGTTAATATGGATGAGTGTCATATATTGTTAAGAAGACCTCAGTAATATGATGTAAATGTCGCTCATAAAGAAAAGAGAATATTTACTTTTTCAAATGGGAAAAAATAAAAATCATCATTAAACTGATTGAGGAAAGAAAAGAAAAAATCAAGGCTAATGCGATGGAAAAAAAGCCCCTTAATACTTCTAGGAAATCTAATATCATGTTCAGTACTAAGAACATGGATGAAGTTTATGTGTTGTTTGAACAAGGAAAGGATTCAATTAAGGTAGAAATTCTTAAGAAGTTGTGGCCATTATTTTTTGCCTTTCCAGACATTATGATTGAAGGCCTTTTTATAGTTTGCCTCCATTTTGAACTATGTAACACTATATTGATTTCCTATCAAGAGTTAGTTTGCCTAATTTTGCATATTATAGAATAAACCCTCTGGAATCCAAAATTCTGTAAGACAAGGTGGAAGAATTACTAAAGAAGGTATTTATACATGAGAGCACAAGTCTATGTGTAATACCAGTTTTGTTGATACCAAAGAAGGATGGAAGCTATTTTGACAACCGAGCTATAAATAGGATAACCATTAAATATAGGTTTCCTATTCCTGTGCT
Source organism: Saraca asoca (assembly GCA_026873985.1). Classification (NCBI taxonomy): domain Eukaryota; kingdom Viridiplantae; phylum Streptophyta; class Magnoliopsida; order Fabales; family Fabaceae; genus Saraca; species Saraca asoca. The sequence goes on from JANHAO010002515.1 coordinate 24,315, forward strand.
TGATGGTTTGTCCTATCTAAAGGTATCTTTAAAACTTGATCTAAGGAATGGTTATCATCTAATCTGAATAAAACCTAGTGATAAAGGGAAAACAACGTTCAAGAAATAAGAAAGACTATGCAAGTGGCCTGTCATGTCATTTGAATTATCTAATGCAACAAGTACCTTAATAAAATTAATTAATTAAGCCTTAAACCACTTTTGGAAAACTTTGTGGAGATTATTCTAAATTGATTTTACAATTTAGTAGTTCTTTCCATCCTTAAATCAATGGTCAAACTAAAGTTAGCGACAAGACTTTAGGAAATATTATTAGAAGCCTTTGTGGAGGACTGCCGAAGCAATTGAACCATTTTCTTTCACAAGCAAAATTCACCTATAACAATATCATCAATAGGTCCATTGGAAATTTACCATTTGAAATCATGTATGGTAGGATCCCAAATCTTACTTAAGATATGGTATTGTTATCCAAAATACCAGGTTATAGCATTATTGCTGAACATATAGCTGAGAAGATCTAGACTGTTCAATTGAAGGTTAAAGAAAAGCTTGAAGAATCAAATGCTAAATATAAAGAGGCCATGGATAAGTACAGAAGGCTAAAAGTATTTAATAAAGGAGATTTAGTTATGGTTGCATAAGGAACGATTTCCTATAGGATCCTACAATAAACTGTAGAATAAGATAAGTCCTCGTAGAGTTTTAAGTAAGATTAATGACAATAATTATGTGGTGAATCTATCAAAGTTCCTAATCATTTCTAATACCTTCAATGTGGTTAATTTATATAAATATCATAATCCCAATATATTGTTATACCCAAATGTTAACTCTAGGATAAGTTTTTTTTTAAAGTGATAGAGACTAATGTAGGATAAAAGTCATATGGTTAATAGGATTTTAGTAGGACAAATAATGTAGGATTATAAGTTTAATTTAGTTTTGCTTTTTAGTTCATTTAGGAGTTTTTTAGTTTATTTAAAAGTCTTATTTCCCTAGTATATTAGATGATTTTTTCCTATTCCTAATGGGAAAAGATTTATAACCTTATAAATATGTAATTCAACTTATTGACATAGCAGATTTTATAATAATAATATTTCTTTCAAGTATTTTATTTTTTCAGAGCATCAAAGCAAGTTTTTTATCACCTTCTGCTATGTCACAATTGTAATTAGGTTTCCTGAACACTAGCTTGTCAGGGTTTTCTGATAATAGCATAGCTGATCTCTTTTTTTGGTAGAGGACAAGCCTCATCAATATCCATTGAAGTACCAACATCATCGTTGTCATGGTTATTAGAGTCCTTGTTGGTTTGAGCTTATCTTTTGTGTTTTACATTTTCCTACTAAAACCTTCGCCAAACATCAAAAATCTATCATGCATACCATGAATTTCACAATTTGGGATTTATAGCAGATTCTAAAACCCTAATTTTAAGGATAAAAATGGTGGTATTGTGAAAGGAGGGTTTATATATGATATAGAAATGGATTTTGCAACTATCTCGATGTTTTCAATTGACAAATTTGCTTTTGCTTCACGATTTTAGATTAAATAAATATTTAAGTAAATTATTATTTATTTTTCATGAAATTTAATATAATCACCATTCTTTTCAAAATAACATAAAAAAATAAATGAGTGAATAATAAACAAAGGTCTTGAAATAACGGAATATAATAATAATATTCTTTCATATTTGAAAGATTTTTATTAGTGTATGATGTAATAAAATAAGAATGAGTACAATATTTATTAGGAAAAAGTTAAGGTTACACTTTCTAATTCTATGTCTATTTCCCTCTTTGAATTAAGGCATTTGTTAATGATGTTAGGACAATAAAATCTTCAAAAATTTATATATTGTTATTTAATTTATTTTCAAATTTTATATCGAATTGAGGATAAATTAAATAAAAATGAGTTTTTGAAAATTTCATGTTCTCAACATGATTAAATGCTCTATAACTAGAATTTTAATAGGATCTTTAAATAATTATCATTAATGATAATCAATATAAGGAACACAAAAAATACAAATATAAAAATAGACTAACCCTAATTATTGAAGTTTAGAAGATATACAACTCCATTTAACAAATATTTCCAATCCCTTATGTTACATTTATCTTAATAAGATTTAAGTGATTCATTGCATCTCATTTCATACATTAAGAATAACCAAAAAGGTAAGCCTTATTTTTTGGAAACAAAGGGCAAGAGTTAGATTACAACTAAATCACCTTGATAAAAGAAACATCCATTGCATCTTGGAGCACTAGGAAATCATAACCATTAATAGGAAACATAAAAACATGCAGCCCAATAAGCAAAGATAGAGCATGCAAAGCTAACCAATCAGCCACATGGTTACACTCTATAAGCATGAGAAATTCTTATATGCAAAGAGGAAGCATTATGACATAATCAAAAAGAACATAAGGATGATTCTCCAGACCCCCTTTAGTCAAAAAATCCAAAGCAACCCTTGAATCACCTTCAATCCATAACTTTCTTATACTTTGGTCCCATGCCAGAAGTCAATCCCCATAATTTAGCCAGCAAAGCAGTACCATTTCCCATAGTACTTGAAAAACCAGCCAACCATGTACCAAGAACAATCCCTTATCACAGCCCCCCATGAAGCCTGCTCACCTCCATTGGTATTAAAGCCATCAAAATTAAGCTTACACCATCCAGAATCTGGAAAAGCCCAACTAACCTGAACTTTTCATCTTCGAAGGGAAAGGAATACCTTTGTTGCTATATAACTTGACAACATTATATTAAAATTCCACACTTGTTTATAAATTACAAGGAACACATTTTCTTTCGATAATGGGTCACTTTAAAAAATATCCTTATTGCATTGAAGTCATACCATCTAGCAAGCAATCCCGAAACAGAGAGGCCATGAACCATATGCATCTCTTCCCAAATTACATTTTAAATTCCATTTAAGCCAAGCAAGAAAGGGTATCCAAAAGAATTTGTTTCAGTAACAAGGTGCAACAAGTCGAAGCCATATGTTCTATACCTTGAGACGATCACATAAAACATGGAGGCAATCTTCACTATTCTCGTTGCACCTAGTTCAAGTGTCATCATTTCCAAATAATATCCCATCTTTGGTTTCTATGATCAGAGAAATTATTTATTGATGCATGGTAGGCTGATTTCACACTAAAAATTCCATCTAAAGATCTAGTCCAAGAGACTCGATCTTGATTTAAAAACTGAGACGGAGGATGAATGCTAGCAATCCAAAGTGCAACTTGCAAGGGAACGAGATGTTCAAATGTAAATCATTGTTGCATCGTCAAATATTGTTGCGTTAAGATCGATCAGTTGGCAACAATCATTGGCAATAACTTCCAGCAATCAAATGATCTGAATTTCCAACAAAATATCCGGCTGAGCAACAGCAACTTGATGGAGGTGGCCATTGCACTCCATCTATAAAAAAGGGGATCCCTAGGCTCAGTTTTATATATAATATTTGTTACACCATCATAGTGAGAAGCTGAGAGCTCAAAAGCATTCTTTCTTTTCTGTATTTTGAAGTTTTATAATTAATTTTCTTGGTTACAAGAACAGAGCAAAATTCTGCAATGGTTGTAGGTCGATATCAATCTATTCTTGCTGTTTTTTGTCATTAATTTGTTCATATGTGTATACAGAAATTTCTTACATTTGGTATCAAAGCCTTAATGGCCTCTGTCTTATGGAAATTCATTTTTTGTGTAATCTGAATGGGTAACATTTTTTGTGGTTTTTGATGTTTTGATGCCTTAAAATAATTCCCCATGTAATTCTGATCATTTTGGCTTTAGAATTATCAAAAAAGGAGCTTTGGATCACGAGATATGGTCGGGTCAATATTTCGTGTCCGAAACGGGTCAGGTCAATCTGGTTAGAGGTTGAAGATAACATAAACGACATCGTTTAGAAGCCTTAAATAAAATGCAGTGTTTCATTACCTCTTGGGGCTATTATGATGTAGTGGTTGGCGTGTTAATCTTGCACACTAAGGATATGTTTAGTTCATAAAATGTTTTATTCCCAGGAATATTTTATTCCTGGGAATGAGATTCCCAGGAATGAGATACATGAGAAAGTCTTATAAATATGTTTG
>JANHAO010002516.1:0-28420 GCA_026873985.1 Saraca asoca
ACAAGTTTTTTATTTTTTGGTTCTAAAAAAATAGTTTTTAGAAACTGTTTTTAAAAAATTGTTTTCAAAAATAATAAAACAAAAACACTTCCAAACAGGCCCCACATCACTACGTTTTTCCATCCCTTATTCCATAATAATGTATTTTCCTTAAATATGTCTCTCTTCCTTCTTCTCCTTTGAGATCTTCTATATATTTTGATATGAGCTTATTTGAACAAGGCAGAGAAAAATAACAAAAAAACACCAACTAAAGAGCCCAAAATAAGCAAGTTAGTTGAGGTTCCGCTGCTAGGGCTAGGGCTAGGGGCAAGTGTTGGGACCTCGATGGTGGCCAAAGTTGCGCTCATAGAGGTAGCGGCATCAATAAGAACAACACAAATAATCTTCTTCATTTCCATGATGAATTAATGAAACTTGAATGCAAGATAAAATAATCAAATTTAATGCAAATTTGATTCTCTTTTATCATATTTTTACATTTTATTAAATCTTATTTAGTAAGTTTTTTTTAGCTCATGAATAATTGCAACAATGTAATTAAGCCTAGGACAAAAGGATGGAAACTTCCTTATAATTAGGTGAAGAAATTCTACCCTCTAGCACCCTATTCATATAAATATATTATTTTTTAAAAAATTATTCCAAACTATTTTAATGTATTAGGAAATAGGAAATTGGGCCTAAAAAACTAAATAAAAATGAATGGTAAATTAATATTATGCCTCTAGATGTCAAGAATATGAGACGAATTAGTAATAAACCTAGAGAAGTTGAGTATATGATTTTAGATATCATATACAAGATTCACATTGTGATGTTAGATTCATGTTAGAAAATTAAAAATTATTTTTTGCTTGATTTTATGTATGATTGTTTAAATGTAGTGGGTCAAAGAATGAGAACTTAGTATAAATTTCAAATTGGGAAGATTCTTAGAAATCCTAGCTTTATATAATTATATAAGCATGATTTCCATAGCATAAAATTTCAGATCTTTTCTTTATTTTCAAATCATATGAATTTCAATAAATTTTGTTAAAAGTTTATTTTTACATCTTCAAGTCTAAATTCTTTAAATTATCAATTTTGAGATTTCGCAAGATTCTTGAAAGGTATTACTGAGAAAATATATTATCAAATATTTTTATTAATTATTTCAAATTATAAATTTACTTAGTTCAAAAGAATTGATTATTTTTTTTTCATACTATTAAAATTTATTTTTATATTATATTTATTTCATTTATTATAATAAATCTATATTCCTTATGCTTCAAGTATACAATTATTTTCAAAGAATAAAAGTACTTGTTAAAGGAAAGGTATTTATACTTATATTTTTTATTTCATGAGCGTTTTGCATGCACTAGAATTGACAAGTTTAATAAGAAAATCTAGGAAGATATAGTAAACTAGTTGAAAGGATTTCTGTAAGAAATCCATAGAAGTTTATGAAAAATTTAGAGATGATTATGTGTGAGATGGAGCCATTTAGTCATTTTTAATAAATTTCATTAAGAGATGAAGTCATTTAGTCATTTGGATGTCGATTTGCACCTGGTTTATTAGAAAAAAAAAATTGAACCCATACTCCCAGTTGTCAATACATGAATAACAATATCTACATATAATGTGTTATGCAGTATGCTACCTAATAATTTCTCCTATTCTAAATACATAAGTACTGAAAATAAAGAAACTTTTTCACATATCATTGATATCAATTATCATTATACATTAACTTTCTAGTTACATTGTTACATCATATACAAAACATTTATACCTGTAAAATCAGTGCAATGAACCTAAATCCTATCCTAGTTTGTCATCATCACTACTCCCACGAGTTCCTCTCAAGTTATTCTTGCAAACTTCAAAAAATCACGACAAAGGTGAGTTAAACAGCTTGATAAGTGTAATTGTCGCCTGCTGAAAGAAAAAGATACAATGTAACTCATTAGGAAATCAAAACAAAAAGAGAAATCCAATTTTTTTTTTTTTCAAATAATTCAACTTCTTTCTTAAAAACCTAAAACTCATGTCATAGAAAATGTTTTACAAAACTAAATAAAATTCCTTTGAAATCAATTTTCTATAAAAATATCTTTAGAAAAATCGTGAGCCGCACATCCCTACCATCAAGGTAAGGTCTCATATTGACTTGGATTAAGATCAAATCCTTGATCCAATTACATCAATGTATAACTTCCCTTAATATATCACAATATCGATACTGGTATCAAATAGCATGTGCAACGACAAAAGTACGTGCATATGCACTTGTACGTGTGCTACACCTATATGGCATAAACCTAAATGATCCCACAAACCCTAGACATTAGTCTCTAATCTGATCTACTTCAAAACCTACAACTTCAGGATTTATATCAAATAGTAATCTCCCACATAAAAAAGAAAAATGTAAAACATGTAAAAGCTAGAAAAATCATAAAAACATCACTAGGAAACCCTATTTCCTAAAAATCAAAATTTGAAGGAACATTATTCCTTTTCTTTCTTCTTTCTATCTCTTTTCACATTTCAAATGCATTTCATGGAGAAAATTCAACTTAACACGGTTATGAAATTGGACTGGAAAACACATTTTTCCTCATAAAAAAATGCACAATAATTAGTAATATTAAATCATTAAAATTTTTTAAGTTGTAAAATATAATAAAACATGTATCCAAGTGTCAATGCAGCTAACACATGCTCTATTTGCTTCATTCCCTTTGCTAAAATGGATTCAATTAAAACCATATTTCCTTGTTTTCTCACTATATTTTCTCCTCGTGTCCTTTAAGTAGACTAATCCAAAATCTATGTCTTCTAGGCTCATTCTTAGTTCTCAATAGGTATATAGAATTTACTAATTCAATTACTACAAATTTCTTAGTCTTTTATTAGCCACTTTCCTCTTAGCATACTAAACACAATCCTTTGTTATTATTTCTTAGTTCCTTTCTTGGCTCTATTACGATTTTTTATCTCTTTATCCATCCACTATAATTGATAATGGAGGATTTTAATCTTTGTACCAATCCAACATTCAAATTTTTTTCCATCCATTCTCATATTAATTTGACAAAATTTAAAATAATTATTTATGATATAAGAGTTTTATGATCCTTGAATTTGATTAATGGATATGAATTAACAATTGTTAATTACTTAATTTGATATTTCATTTCCTTACTGAATTTAAATTTGATCCATTGTCAGTTTAAAATATTTTACACTATCATTGAATAAAAAAATACTATAAAAAAAGATGAATAACTCAGGATTTTTACCAATAGCAAGAAAGTTTTGATAATTTTTTAATGATGTAACAATATATGCATAGATGGATAATAATGTAAAACTTATTTACACAAGCAATAAATTGAATTCAAATCCTTTTTTATTTGTATCATTAGTCTGCCATATAATATATATAATATTAGAATAATTGAATTACTATTTTTTTATAATTTGCAATAAAATGAGTGCAATCTAACCAATAATACTGGGTTTGGTCTGAACCAAACGAAATTGATGAAATTTTTGGTCTAGATAATGGTTTACTAAAAAAATGTAAAAATTAGACCAAATTAAACACTTTACACCCCTTCCTATAATGTGCAAGAAGAGATAGGAACTCACAGTGAAAAGGGTGGGATAGCGATACAATGAAATTGAATCCCATCCTATTAAGTTAACTGACTAAATAACTATTTTGATATATCACTAATTTGTTTTGTATTAATTTGATACATTAAAAAGAAAAATTGCATCAAATGGATTCTTAAATTAGTCAACTGCACCCAATTAAATCATTTTAGTAAGATATAATTTAAATCCTTTGAATAATTGATTTTGTATCAACTAATAATGTTGATCTAACTATATATTTATCATTTTTATATATATTAATAAATTAATTATTATACAATAACTCTATTAATTGTTCAATGATATACTAATAGAAAGAATAGTTGAATGTAATTGAACAATTTGATAATTAAATTGATACTAATTTTTTAAGGAATTAAGTTAGATGGATTTGAATAACAAAAAAAATCAAATTGAGAAGAAATTTTTAAGACATTAAAGTGAAAGACCAAACTAAACATTTTGTCTTCATTATTCTCTCTCTTTTCATATCCATACCCTGGCAAAGGAAATCGAAATCTCTTTTTATGGGGTCTTTGTCCCCATAATGCTATCCCTAAATAATTTCCTATATAATGTTTTGAATTTCCTCAAATGATGTTGATTTAAAAAAATAATAATAACCATAGGATGGAGTTAGTGATAATAACTCCATCCATGTTTACTGGGTAGCATTAGTGACAAGTGATTTTTAATTTTTTGTGAATACCACACAAATACATAATTTCATCTATCATTTTACTAACTTATATTCATCAATTATTTTATTATTATTTTTTATTATAGTAAAAACGACAAACCATTTAATACATATGGAACATTTTGTATATGAACTAATAATATTAAATAAAAAATAAAGCATCAAAGATAACATCTAAGGATGCTCCAAATTATTTTATTGCTTTAATTAATAAATCAATTTAATAACTACATTCTTTTCATCACACTATTAATCAATATGGCTAATTTATGTTACTAATTAACAAATGAGAAGATTTAATAACCCTACTTGATTCTACTGGACTCTTAATAATCGCATTGGTTTGACCTTAAACTTACTCATCTAATTCACTTATTTTTTTTATAGAAAATAAATAAATTTAACAAAAACGTGAAAATTTTTATTTATAATTACAAAAACATTCAGATATTTAATTCTTCATATTACAAACTTGCATTCAAAAGTAAATTATTATTTCATCTTTAGATTCTTCATATACTACATCTGTGCAAACTATGAAAGACATTTAACAAGTTATTCTACTAAAAAAATTAAATACTAAATATTTGGAAGACATCACATATAAAAAAATTATAATTATAGTATGACATTTAAAAATAATTACATAACATTATATATTTTTACACCAATATTGTATATAAAATATTTTTAATCATTATTTTTTAAACAACTTGTTTGTGAACTAAACGAGTTGAGTTTTGATATTATCAAGTTTTGCTCATTTATTAGTCGAGTACAATTTCATATTCATGCTCATTTGTTTATTAAACGAGCTGAGCCGAGCTGAGTCTTTATGCAAGTCGAATTGAATAGCTCACAAATAACTTAACTCATTTACACCTCTAACTGGAGGCAAGTATTCCACTGCTTAGATTTTATTTGTTTTGATGGAACATTTTCCATAAGAATCACCTCATTTATTAGTGTTCATAGTTATAAAATATAAAGATAATAAAAATGTTTTATTTGTCCAATATTATATGTGGGGAATGTGACAGAAAAATTGCAAAAAGGAAATTATTTTCTTTACTACCATGATACCATGCACTGTTTTATTAATGACAAAATTATAAGTTGCATGAAATTCCTTAACTTTAAGGATGGCAAAATAGGCTTAGGTCCACGGACTATGCAAACCAACCATGAATTTTAGTATATAGGACTCGAAAAAGCAACTGGTTCATTTTCCAAACAAGCCAGTATGAACTATTGCGATAGATTGAGATCCATGCGACTAATCTATGTGAACACATACTGGTCCATGGATTGGCCTTATCTTTTTTTTACCTTTCTTTGTCCAACCCATTACTCCTTTAGCCCAACCCAACCCATTAATAAAAAAATCCTAAGTATTTTACTCTACATACAACACACAACAACATTCTAAAATTTAAATCCTTAACCTTAATACACAGCAGCAACATCCTCATAGCCAAGCTACTGGCAATTAGATCTGCCGATTGGAGAGCTGCCTGTCACTATTGCTATTGTTCTTAACTAATGGATTGGAGGAGAGCCCAGACAAAAAGGAGAGGAAGACTATGTCATATATTCGTAATTCTTTGTTCTCTGGCTTGAATGACTCATAACCAATGTCATATATTCGTTTAAGTTCCACAATTCCATTACATAATTATGAAATAGCTTTTTTGTTTTCCAGATTGTTGTGACTATTAGCCTTATTAGGGTTTCAAATAATCTAGTAGTTGAGAATCTTGTCAACATCAAGTTTGTGGTCACTTCCAATATGATGTTGAAAAGAAGGCACTGGTGAACTCCATGATATTAAACTCTAGATTTTACTCTTTTTGCTTGGTTTTCATGAATTGAAGAAAATTTATGTTTACATTGCTAGTTTCTAATCTGACTTGTAAAGGCTTTTTTTATTACTTTCAAAGTTTGTTGTTAATTTTGTCTACCTTTTTATATCAAAAATTCTTTTCATATTTAATTTAGCAAAAAGAAAATCTTAATCCTTGCAATCCAATCTGCAAATGGGTCTGGCTCAAGCTAGAACTGAATTGGACTAGGAAAATATTGGTCCATTTTTTAAATGGGCCTTTATAGACCAGTCTATGCAGATTTGGTCTAGGCCATCCATTTGACAATCCTACTCTACTTATATACAATCAAATGAGATTTTCCTAGGAAAAATGCCTTTTGACAAAACAAATGAAGTCTCCATTCGTTGTATCATTTGTTTCATGAAAATTAATAAAATTTAACAATAAAATCACTTTTCAAACAACTAATGAATTCTAATTCATTTTAGATATAAAAAATTCCTTGTGTCATTAATTAGTCCCTATGACTAAATTTAGAATGTGAATGTGCTCGGTTTTAAATGGAAGTTGGTATAAAAATCAAGCATAAACAAAAAATCATGTTGTACAAATTTGGAAGAAAATACGCATGTATATTATTTTCCAATTCGACCCTATGTTGAGGATGTTTATATAAGTTTGCCTAAATTAACTTGTCCAGTGCAAGAAGATATGCATATGGCTATGATCTTTAGATTTTTATCTTCATATCAATGTATTATGATGCATTAGATCCCTTCCAAACTAGGAATAAAGACCTTTTACAAGCTCACAAAAAGTATACTCCTGCCATTAGGGCTTTGTCTTATAATGCTCTTTAAGAGGGAGTGTCTAATAACCTGGGTGAGTACTGTAGCATTAGTCTAAGGGTATGAATGTATGGTTTGATGTCTCCCCTACACAAGAAAAAGAATAGACTAATAAAGATGAGACAAGAATGGTTAGGCCAGTATCAATGACTATTAGCTAACATAAGAATTCCATCAAATAGAGCATGGAGCTTATAAAAAGGCTTCATATGAATCAAAGAAGTAACACCTCTTTAAATTAATATTTTTCCATAAAATTTATCCACTTTTGGTTACATTTATCTGTATTGCCTAGAATTTCTTGAATGATTCATTTTTCCTATATGAGTGAATTGGTTGCTTATATGTTATATGTTTATTACTTATGGTTGGCTCAATATGATATGTATTGTGGGTATTGCTCATTATTTTTGAAACTGAAATGGTATATGACCAATTGGTTGGATTCTTCGATGTTAAGAAACTAAGCACTATGCTAAAACACTAAGCATTGCACATCCCAACAATCGAGCTATCGGACCATGACATTTTAATATCAAAGTGTGGTTGAGAGCAATACTTTTATTTCTTATTGTACCTTCTCAAGACACCAACAATGCTAAAAAAAGATGGCATCTATTGAACGTTTTGATGCAATTGACATTACACTTAAAAATCTCAATGGAGTTGCTAAAGCGTAAAAAATTTGTAAAATAAAGAGATCTTTGAACTCTTTTAAAGGGCCCAAGATTGGGATTGTCTCAAGTGTCAAATCTCGAAGTTAGTGTAGGAGTTGAAAGCTTAGGAAGTATCAAAGCTCCATAAGTCTGTGACTGATTTTTTTGCTATTGAAAACACTTAAAAGAATTTAAGGGATGCTATGAAAGACCTTTCCAATAAGGTGAAGAATGTTATAGTAGCTCTTCAAACTAACATGAGCAATATAGCAGCCTTAGTCAAGGTAATAATAACGGTCATGGGGAATAATACGTAATAAAGTGGTACTTTAGAGTGTAGAGGAAAGGTGAAAATCCTCGAATCGAGACCATATACAAGAAAGAAATAAATGCACATCAGTTAGAGAACTTTGTGTTTGATATAGACTAATATTTTCTAGCAGCTGGCATAGTTTCATAGGAAGCTTAGTTGAACAAAACTAATATAATCCTCATAAAAAATGCTAAGGTTAAGTGGAGGACTAAGTATTAAGAGATTTAGGAGGGAAAGTGCAACAACAAAACTTAGGAAAAGCACATGCAAGAGCTAAAGGTGTGTTTTTCCCCTTAGAATGTTGATGATCTGGCCAAGCAAGAATTAAGAAAGTTAAGATAGATAGGACCAGTTTAGGAATATGTGAAGAAGTTCACAACAATCATATTGGATATAAAGGATATGACTAAGAAGGATAAGCTAGTTTATTTTATTGATAGTCTATCTTAAGAAACTAGCATGGAACTCTAAAGAAGAAGAGTTCAAAGCCTTACAAAAATAGGGATAGCTAAGTGCTTTTCTAACTATGACATTAGCTTTCCTAACTTGAAGTCTTATGAAGAGGGCTGAAATAGTGCTAATAGAAATGGCAAACAGCTAGGCATGGGTGGCAAGTCCAAGAGTGAGAGAAGGGTAATGTAGTGTCTCTTCATTTACAAATTTCAACATCATCCCTGGCATCCAACAGTAAGGAGAAGTCTAAGACCTTGGCTTGTTTCTTATACCATAGGCCAAACAGAGTGGCAAGGTGTCTACAAAAGGCTATCCTAAATACCTTACAAGCTAAATTTCAAGAGGAAGGACAAAAAGGCAATAGGGGTGTTTCTAGAGGTTCTGATGGAGAAGGTGAGTCTTGCACTAGGATCGATGCGATCTAATTCATAGATTCCAAGAGTATCAAAAGAATTACATGGTGGGGTAGATCCCATCCTTACTTGGGATCTATCAATACAAAGAATTGCGCGAGTAATGGTGCTAACCTCGCATAGAAAAGAGGTAATGGAGACAAGAAGGAAAAATCCTTTGCATAGTTATGCTAAATAGCATAACTTTCATTCATAGGGGTCACACATCTAGGAAATGTGTGCAACAGTCAAATCCTCTTAAGGAGAAATCTATGGTAAAGTTGTAAGGCATGTTGTGTGTTTGAGAAGTAGCTACCTAACACAGGCGTATATTTATTTTGTGATGTTCTTACATGTAGAGATATTCACTTAATCATAAAGTCAACTTGCGACAATGACTAAGAATGTCACTGATTAGTCACAAAAGGAGCTTATGGCATTAACCTTGGAGTGTATGGTTGTGTGTGTCATGCCCCAAATTGGAAGCGTGGCTGACCCAGGAAGGCACTTGGTAGTATTTTCCTATAAGCTTTACACTAGGAGCCATAATACACATTTCCTATTAAACTTAGAGAAATAAATAACTCATTTTTTCTTAAAAACCTTTGGACTTTATTTTATTCCAAAGAAAAAGGTTTTTACAAAAATCCTATAAAGTTTCCTTTATTTTTTAAATGTTTACCAAGGTCACATGCCCACTAAACAATCTAGGTTTGTAATGGTCAACAATAACAACAATAACAACAGTGTAAACATGAACACGTAGACATATCCTATACAAGTGCTATAATATATTTCCAAAATGTGTCTTCAATCTCCAGCTAGGTTTGTCTATCTCATTATTTGGATTGGAGTGTTCAAGTCTATGGTTATGAAAAATAAAAACATTTTTAAAAAAGAAAACAAGTGAGTTTTATTGAAACTTTGTAAGTGAACAATTCATTAGAAAAATACAGGTCATCAAATCGAAACTACATATTATAGTAAAATCAAAATATGCCCTCAAGTATCAAATCATATTGCAAGTTTAGCTATCTCTATCAATGTAAAAACTTAAGTTTTCATAGTTTCAAATGATTTTCAAGATACACTTTCAAAAGATTTAGAATGTAAGTTTTATGGTAAATTACAATATTCCAACACAAAATCAACATGGAAAACAAAACTAGCATTTATTTAAAAATCATATCTTGTACTTTTATGTACCTTATAGTAAATAACAATAAGTAGAAAATAGCTTTAACAATTCCCAAATAGCATAAGAAGTCAAAACTCATAACCAAGATTTGAGATTTCAAACAATTCACCATCAATGAAAATAGATAAGTATTTAACAACTTATATATAACACTAGGATCCAAAGTGAATTTCTCATAGTAAACCACCCTTGTAATAACAAATCTCTTATTCTACTTATCCTTTCAAACGTGTAACTCCCCCTTATCCTTCCAAACAAATAATATCGTCATAATGAATTTCAAGTGCACCTAGGGGTTTTCTAGGAAAAATCTCTAAGGATTCAATTTTTTTAATTCATCATAAAAATCAATATTCAAACTTTCTTTCTAAACTATATTCATTAAAACAAAGGCAAGAAATAAACCACTGATACCATTTCATACATAAACACTCAGCAAATCCACTTTCATGAATATATCAAGAGTTTAAATATCATTCTCAAGCAAGTGCTTAGGGCTCACATATATACAATTTAAAGATCACTTGATGTACAAATTTCATTTTGTCTTTACATGTGCAAATTAAAAACAAAACTTTAATAATTTTGCAATCTTAGAATAATATAAAGTTTAAGTTATAAAATCGTAAGTGAAATACTTATTATCTAATATATATATATATATATATATCTTATTTATAAAGAGAAAAAAGCAATTCACTCACAAACTCTAAGCTCAAGGAATTTAGCTTTAAGGCTTTCTGGCTTGATATATCCATGGTCTTCCACGCTTCTTTCTGGTTCCAAGAATAGCGCCTTCAAAATTTTTTGATCTACTCTTCATCTTCCTGTGAGCATCCTACTTCAAATTTGCGATATAATCAACTAAACTAAGTTTTCCTTAAATTATTATCCCTCATTTCATTAGCCCAAATCTAAAACTCAAATATCAACTTATCCTCACCATTAATGCCCAATACTTAATTATTTATTCCAAATATGGTTCCAAGGCTCGCAATAGCCTTTAGTCTTCAATAAGACATTCCTATATCACATAACTAAGTAGAATCTAACACAAAGAAACATTTTAATTAGCAGCAAATTTTCATAACCCGTGCACTTCTAAGATCAATAACCCTAAATTTCTCAATTCCTCTTCTATTCTTACTTACCCTTACAACTTGAAATTGATCTTTACACTTAAAATTTACTCTTTTAGAACAATAGAAACTTTTAAAAACTTATTAAGAATTTGTCTAATAAAAAAATTATCTAATTAACATTTCTTCCAATCCACATTCTCAATTAACTAGTCCTAGTGTTAATACTTACAACAATAATTTAAGACAATTTATTCAATTTTGAAAAAGGTTTTGTCCCAATCTAATTAACCCTTTTACATTTTACACCCTAGAAGCCAAGTCTTGAAATCCATTTATCCATATGTTAATAAATAAAGAATCTACCTTGAATTGAATTAAATTTAGAACACTAGTGAAGAGAACTGCCCTATTCAAACAACAACCTCAAGTCAATGGCTAGGTTCTCAATGCTAGCAAGGTCACATGCAGAGGAGCAAGGTGGCGCAATGCTGTCCATTAGAAATGTTAACAATAACATTATATGGCAGAGCCGAACCAAGCTAGGCAAACAAGAAGCTTCTACTAAGGCTAATTTGACTATTTAGGTTGAAGACAAGGGAGAGGGGTAGGATAGCTTAAGAGAAAACTAACAAGAGTTTAATGGCGACCAAGGCTAAAGAGGACAGATGAAACTAACTGACGAGCATGGAAGATGGTGCGCCATTGCTAGCTTTTCAGGAGGGAGAGAGAAAGAGACGAGTGGAAAAAAAAAGGTTTCAGGTGTGGGGTTTCTGGTCTAAAAAAGGTTTTCTAAGGAAAAATTTTATAGAAAAGGGAAATTACATGTTGAGGTTTAATTTATGTAGAAAGAGGGGCATTTATTTTAACTCAATTTAAGTTTAATAAATAAAATATTCCTATAAATTTAGTCATTTAAGATAAGCATCTTAAACACATTCATTATGTACCCAAATTCATTATAATAGTAGATTAAGTATAGTTTAATTAAATAAAAGAAAACTTACTTTAGTAGTAAGAGCACCATAAATGTAAATAAGTTATTTAAATTAGTTATAAACTAAAATATGTTTTAGTTGAACAACCAAGTAAATATACCTCATTTAAATTTTAAAATTTAACTTAATAAAATACAATGAATATAAATAAATTAGATATACAGCCAATTAGATTCTACTTGGATAAAATTAAGGCATATTTAGTACAAATAAATTAAGTAGTATATAAATTATAAGATTTTAAAACAATTATAAATAACAAACATATATTTATTATGCCAAGCTATTTATTGTCAAAACTTTAGGTTCTCTAAGATATCACAAATAATTTATGAATTAAATAAAATTCTTTAAACACAGTTTCTAAATTTCAAAATTCTAATTAAATAAAACACCACACCATTTATTATAACTTAAAATTTACAGTTTTTCATTTAGTAAGTCAAATATTCCCTAAATAATTGAAAACAAAATTTACTAATCTTACTAAATTAAAACACTTGAAAAAACATTAAAATCACATACCAAAATTCCTAAAATACATATTAAAATCTTTTTGCATAAAATTTCCAAATTTTACAAAAGTTTATTAAAAGTATTCTTAAGCCTTATATTGTGCATGCTAGAACAGGAGTATTGGATTTCTCTTTGTTCAACTCTATTAACCGTAGTAAGAGACATCATCAAGATGTTTTATTCAAAGTGATCATGGAGAAATTAGATGGGTGTCATGTTTATGTTCAAGCAGTGATCTTTGAGTGGTGGTGTATGCAATAAAGTGTGATGGTTTGCCATGAGCCCAAGTAAGGAATAGGACTTTTGTTACTCGCTTAGGTGTTATGGGACATTGGATGTGGGGTTTAATGGTCGTGGCGCTCTAACTCCAAGCTCACACAACCACTACAAAGACAATCATCTCAAGAATTATATAAGCAGCTCACCAATGACTGTGAAGGTAGAAACTTTTCATTGTCAACAAGTTTAGAGAGACAAGCAAAGGAAAGTTAGAGAAAAAGCTAAACAAAAACAAACTAAAAACTTTCAGAGAATAATATCACATTGAGGTGTTAAAGATAAACATTATCAAAGAACAAATAGACAAGCTAAGAAAAAGTTGATAGAGGAACTCAGGTAAAATAGACTAAAGATTTTTAAGAAGTTGTGTCAAATTAAGTTGTTGTCTAAAGATTTTTACGAAGTTGTCGTCAATAAGGACATCGATATTTTTAAAGTGGGGGAAAACATCACAAGTTGAACTTTATGACTAAATTCGATAGACAAATGTGTTGGATTTTGAACTTAACTTGACGTAAGATTCAAACACAAAGAAAATGTCTTGTGACACAAATTTGAGAGAAAATGCATATGTATATTATTTTTCTAATTTTTCCTCGTTTTCAAGATATTTATGTAAGTTTGCCTGATGTGACTTGTCTAATGCAAATAGCTTAACATAAGGTTGTGATCCTTGAATTTTTATCTTTATATCAATGTATTATGGCACATTTAATCCCTTCCAAATTAGGGGAAAAAAGGCCTTATATTTGCTCACAAAAAATATGTTTGCTTCCACTAGATATTCTTTAGCGGGGTGTCCGGTGACTCGGGGGAGTGTCAAGGCATTAGTAAGGTACGGGTGTGTGGCTTTATACCTTCCCTAAACACTCAAAGCTTGCAATGAGATTTTATGTGAATCAAAGAAATAGTCCATTTTCAAATTAATATTGTTCCATAAAATTTATCCGCATTTACTCGAATTGCATGAAAGCATCATTTTTGCCTATATAAGTGAATTAGTTGTTTATATTCCATATGTTTATTGCTTATATTGCATTTATATGATATATATCGTAAATGTTGATTATTATTTTTGAAATTAGGATGATGTATGACTAGTTAACTAATTTATTTTTAGATACTAAGGGGTATTTGGTTTCAGGAAATATTTTCTATTTTCATTTCTTATTTTCATTTTCTGAAAATGATTTTCATTTTCAGAATTTTAAACTTTAAAAAGCATGTTTGATTTGATTGCTATTTTCTATTTCTAAGAAATAAAAATAATGAAAACATGTTTGATTTATTTATTTTCAATTAACTAAAAGTTTTAAAAAATTACAATAGTGTCATCGTGTTTTCAACTTTTGAAAATAAAAATGATGAAAATAATTTTTTTTCATTTTCAGTTTTCAATCCATTTTAGAAAATATTTCCAGGAAACATTTTCAACAAAATCAAACAAAACATGTTTCTAACCTTATTTCCTATTTTCATTGAAAACGAAAACAGAAAACACTTAAACCAAACGAACACCGTACATCCAAACAAGCTGGCGGATTGTGCCACCTTGCTTGACAAATCAAGATTTCCGGTAAATTGCTCCCCCGCACTTTTGCAGCACTCCATATAAATAAAGTTTTAAAAATACCAGTTTTAAGAAACTTCTTGTCAGATCTTTTATCACAAACAAACCACATGTGTCCAAGATCGATGTCCTTGTTTCTTTGCTTCTGCCAATAAATTTGATGGCTTCAATTGATATTTTGGTTTTTAGCGAGGGAGGAAGAAATGGGTTGCGGAGCTTGAACCCGTCCACGAATACCATACTGAAAATATATATACACAGACACACATATTATTTATTATATGAAACCAATTATAATTAAATGCTATTTATTAATCTGTCAGTTTGTATAAATTTATATAATATACGATTATGTGTAATGCAATGGTAGACTATAGCTCCATATCTTCATATATTTATGTCAGGATTGGGTTTGAACATATTTCTCGTTTTGTGCTTTCACCAATTAACAAATTTCGTGGAAAACAATAATTAGTTGAACTACTAGTCATTTTGTCAAGCGACCCCTGGGCTACTAGAGTACTTTTGCAGGTTACGGTAAAGCCTTTTAAGCATATATATTTGCTTTCACTTCTTTAATTTCCATGTGTTCATCCTAAATAATTCCAAGATATTTGAGCAAATTAAGATTAAATTCATAGGGCACTAAATAAATTAAGATTGCTTCCGGTAGCCTTGACATGAGCCTGATTCATAGTTATATGACAATGTGAAGTTTTAGAACTACAATATTTAAATTACGAACATTATGATTTGCTTACTAACAAAATGACAGGCTCCCATGTGAAGATTTTAAGAACTACAATATTTAAATTACGAACATTATGATTTGCTTACTAACAAAATGACAGGCTCCCCATGATTTGTTTAGTAACAAAATGACCAATCTATTTAAATATACAACCATATGTCTTCACTTCCAAATTCAAGAATAACTAAAAAGGGAAGCATTATATTTCCCATGCAATTTTAAGGACTTCTGAGAACTAATGTTAGGACGGTACTACATTAGAAAGAAACACAAGGCAAAACTATTATCTCCTGTATCAACCAGTATCCAATGATCAACATTGAGTACACACGCCGCGTTAAACAATGTGAATTCACCCCCAATGGGGTGAAACAGAAGCAAAAACAGAATGATAAATATAAATGCCGTGAATGACAGACAAAATAGAAATGGGTGAAGTAATCCCACTTAGAAAATTCTTGTCCATTACAAGTTATCAAAGGCCATAGTTGGACATGAAAACAGAATCCAATGTATAAATAACTTTGCTTCCTTGAATACGCGAATCAATTACTTCAGACTAGAAGCTTCGCCAAAACTGTTCTAGACAGGGACATCAGACATCTCTAAAGTGATCTAGCATAAGGAACCAAGTCACAATCGCATGTATCAATCAACAGGCCATCTATAAAATGTGTCACAGCTAACTGCTTCAATCAACATGCTGCAGACCATTTACCTCAACAATTTCTGTCAGCCATCACAAACCAGACCGTGGGTTAAAATTTCTATCACTTGAGGCCAGGAATCTCCAAATTTGACACCGCGTTGGCCAGAACACTATGAAAGAACAAAGTTCACTCCATGCTGAACACCCCCTGACCAAGCCCAATTATGCTCATGTTCAGCCATGTGTGGACACTTGGCTCCACTTCAGTACTTGTGCACCTCTCCTCCTGTAGAACACAAGTGCAAATACAGGGGGAAAATGATTATGCCATCCTCAAAGTTTCAACTACGACTACCATTATCGCTACCCATACGAAGTGATCAACCCAAGTGTCCACCGCTATCAGTAATTACCTTTGACTATATCTCCTTACATCTACTTGTCATAGCAATTAAAGTACAAGTGTCTACACACGAGGATTTCCTACCACCTCAGTCAAAAGGAAGAAAACGGTAAAATAAAGGCCAAGCAAACGAGAGTACCAATAAGATAACAATACAGATAATTAACTGCATCAAACCAACATATAAGGTGATATAAGCTACTATAGCTGAAAGCTACAAGAACAGAAAATCCCAAATAAACTAAAGAAAAGCATAAGCACACGAATTTAAAGCTACATGCAGATCCAAATACTAAATAGAAAGGACTAGTATCTCTTGATTAATACTACTACTTATTAAAGTCTAGGGAAACAGATACTGCAAACTACTAGGGATTCAACCAACCCAACCAGTCCCAAAGTGAAGCTGAGCCACTCCATTGCCGTGGGAAGAAATTGCTGCAAGCTCACTATTAGGACTTGAGAAAACGGACCCACCAGATGAAGTTGCAGATCCAGTTGTAAATCTAACGGTCAAAATTACTGCTGTTGGGCTTGTCGACCCTGAGCACCACCATAGCCACCACCATAACTTCCCTGTGGGGTCCCATAATTTCCAGATGCTTGTGCTTGTTCTGACCTCCATCCTGCATTTCCATATCCTGAGCTTCCATTTGCATCACCATAGCCACTTCCCATATAGTTGCCACCACTTCCTTGTAGTTCACTTCCTCCTGCACCACTAGCATTACTATTTGGGGCACTCCCGGTGCGCCCCCCAACAGCACCATATACACCAGGATTCCCATAAGAACTATCACTTCCACCATACCCACCATACCCACCATATCCATAACCTTGATTCCCATACCCAGCTGCTGCACTAGGAGATTGACCTGCAGGAGCAGAACCAGGGCCACCTGCACCAGATCCAGCACCACCACTAGAAGGACCCCAAGGACCAGTATTCCCATAGCCCATAGAACCATAACCAGAGGGAGCTTGAGCAGGCCACGAACTCCTGGGTGCACCTGGTGGACCACCAGCATAAGCAGCATTAGGTACATTTGGATTACCATAGGTTGCACCTGCAGGTCCACCATACCCCGCACCAGCACCACCATAACTTCCATAACCACCATAACCCATGCCATTACTAGCTGGACCATACCCATACCCAGGAGCACTATACCCAGAAGAACCATAAGCTGGAAATCCACCCCCAGTGCTTTGAGGCTGCAAGTACCTACCAGAATCCATCCTACTATCATATGCATTTTGGTTGCCACCAGATGGCCCATATCCCTGATAACCAGCACCACCACCTCCAACACCACCCATTGTACGACCACTTGCACCAGGATTGGCGTCCTTGGGAAGTGCACGCTTTACTTCTACTTGCTTACCATGTAAATCATGAAATGGTTTATGCAATACCCTGTCAACTGCCTCTTCTGTGTCAAAGGAAATAAACCCAAATCCCCGTGGTCGTCCAGTATTCTGATCATACATGACTACTACATCAGTTACAAGGCCATAAGCCTCAAAGTACTCACGAAATTTTTCTTCAGTCAAGGTGGGAGGTAGTCCTCCAACAAAAATTTTCTTGGTCCTGATATTTCCACCATTACCAGCATTCCTACCGGAATTAGGATTTCCAGCCCTGGAAGTTGCAGATATTTGTTGATCCTCTCTTGAGAAAGCCTTCTTAGCATCTACCTGGATCACGAAATAAGTTGTTAAATTAGCCTATATAAGCTGAAATCTTAGTATCTCAAAGTCCACAAAAAGAATCAAGCATCCCAACAAAATCAAAGTTAAGTATCTAGATCAGTTGGGGAAATAATACACATCAAAGCAAAATCAGGAGCACAAATAGAAGTATGTCTTGACATTCAGCACGTCATTGAAGGCAATAGAAAACATCTCAGCAACTTCCGATGATTCCTATTTTCTAATTTCCAAGATTTCACCACAAATGATTAGTATATTAAAGAAGTATCAAAAATATTTTCAAAGTCTACAAACACAAATAGACATGAAATTATTTTGCAAAGACCAAGGTATAGTTGACACAACCGAATATGTTAAGGTATATATCAAACAACTAATACTCTTCCTCCACGAGGTGATGAACAACACACTTCTTAAGTCCGATACTCTTTAATCGATTAACATTGGTCAATTCACTACTAGCTAAGCTCTGTTTCGAATCTCATGACTTTGTCCAATGTCACATCACAATTATCAGCAATACTCCTTTCTGTTATGGAGAGCATGATTAAGAGAACAACAAACCAAGAAATAACTCCCCACCCACCACACAAAAAAAAAGGGCGTATAAAGCTACAAACTACGTTAATAAGACAACAAAATTAGTATATCAAAAGCTCAGCAAATAATTAGTCACATTTTACATTTCATCAGATATATTCATTCATAAACAAAGAAGAACAAACCGATAATAACACCAATTCAAAGGTGACCAATTCGAACAAACATATATAGCAAAACCTGTCAGGCTAAATGAGAACACAAACAAATGAATACAAAATGACAACAAATCATTGAAAACGATTAAGCCCCAAAACAAAGCTATAAATCAACAAACAAAATGGAGCAATACTCAATAGAACCACTTCCGAAACAGAAATAGCAGCAGAACAACTCGGAAAACAGATCATTTCAGAAACAGTCAAGACATCAGAAATAAATAAACCCCCCCCCCCCAAAAAAACTAAAAAAAAAAAGAGAGCGACAACAAACAATATCACTAAATGGGTGGAGGGAATATCAAGCGAAAAACAACAAAAGCCCCCCCAACAAAAAAAAGGGATAAATTTGAAGCCCTTCTCACCGTTCTTCCATCAATTGTATGCTTGTCCTCAAGAACCCTATCTAGAATCGCAGGATCTGCAAAGACAACGAACCCAAAACCTCTGGGTTTGCCAGTATTCTTCTCCCTCATGACCGAAGTGTGTACAACATCACCATAGTTGCTGAAATGCTCCTTGAGTTTATCCTCC
This sequence comes from Saraca asoca, assembly GCA_026873985.1. NCBI lineage: Eukaryota > Viridiplantae > Streptophyta > Magnoliopsida > Fabales > Fabaceae > Saraca > Saraca asoca. The sequence goes on from JANHAO010002516.1 coordinate 19,297, forward strand.
GTTGTATCCCATGAAATCCCACCAATGAAAAGCTTACCTTGATCCGAATCCATTTCTTCTACACACTCACTAGCCCTCTCTCTCTCTCTCTCTCCTCTGCGGAAGCTTTCTCTCTCCTCTTCCCCTGCCTTTGCGTTGATTTGGGGGTTTTTTCTGGGTAGGTTTCGGGAACGAGAAAGAGGGGGTTTGTGGCCGACTAGTCTAGGTACCGAGAAAAGGAAGAGAGAGCGAGAGCTCGCAAAGGAGCGTGTGTATTTGTCAAATAGACGGATTCGGTGGTCCGGTGCGAAGATAATGAGTTCGTGCTTTGAGAGTGGAAAGTATTCGATTTTAACGGATGAGATTCGTCTGGTTTGATTCTAAAGGGTGATTTAACTTTTATGGGCTGTGATGAGCGAGTGAGGATTGATGTAGGATTTCTAAGGTACGGTGAAAATGAAAAAAAAAAAAGTGAAAAAAATGATGATGCACCTATTTTCATAGGGTTGAGCGGCTTGAAGTGAGTCAAGCCAAGCCATATTATTAAGTCAGTTCAACTCACATGTTATGTGAACTAAGTTTTTTTGAAGGTTAAATTACACGCAGGATGCTACAGTTTTAATTTTTTTGAAATGGATATTAGTAATTTTAAAATTTAAAATTGGATATTTATAATTTAAAATTTGTTCTAATTAAATCCTTATTGTTAGGATTATGTTAATTCTTAATTACATGACAAATTACGGATAAGACTTAATAAAATTTGGAATTAGGTCCTATACTTTAAAAGTAATCTTTAATTGAGTCATCATCATTCATTTTATGAATTAATTATAATAGTTAAACATAAGTTTTAGATTTTTATTGCCATTAAAACTAAGATATACTTAATACATATCAAATATGTAGTATAATAAAAATAAATTTTTAAATATGTTTTCATAATATAACTTGAAACATGATTTCATAAATGCCAGAATTCAATGAAATAAAATTTCAATAATTAATAAAACACAAGACATAGATTGAGTTATAAATTAAACCGAATAATTATTTAGTAATTAAAATAAATATATTTCAAATATTTAAAAAAATAATTAATTATAATTTAATTATTTTTAAAATAGTTATTATCAAAATTATAGTTTAATAATTGACAATTCAAAATATTTAAACAAAAATAAACAATTTATTTATTTCATAATAATAACTAAAAGAGTTTAATAAGTCAAAGTATTAAAAACATGAATTTAGAATTTAAAATGTTCAATAAGAAAAAAAATATTTATTTTAGTAATTATTATGGAAAAAGATTTATTTGTTTCTATGATTTAACTTATTAAATTATTTTGATGATTATTATGAAAAATAAATAGTTTAATAGTTATTAGTTTTTGTAATTTTAGTAGTTGTTATAAAAAAATAAACAGAAAAAAAATATTTATTTTTGATAATAGTTATTAAAATAGTTTAATGAGTTGAAATATTAGAAACAAATAAAAAATTGTATAATAATTATTAAAATATAAAATAAAAAGGAAAAAGGAAAAAAAAAAAGAAGGATAATTATATGGGGAGCTTAACCTTTGGAGAGGTTAAGTATTTTTGCTGTTGGATTGTCTTTTTTATCAAATCTCAAAATAGATAAATCAAATAAAAAAATATAAATCTCAATATAAAAAGAACAATCCAATGATAAAAACATTGAACCTTCTAAGAGGTCAAACTTCTAATAAAGTTATCCAAAGAATGTGTGCTTATAAAAATTTTTAATGTAAATAAAATTACAACACTAATTGTAATTTACTATTAACTTATAATTTAATTAATTAAAATTATAACATTGATTTTAATTTATTATTAAATAAAATAGACTACGATACATTTAATTTACAAAAATTAAGTTTATGAATGTATGTAGTTCATATAAATAAAGTAGAATAATCAAATAAAAGTTTTAGATTTTTTATTATTAAAACTAATATTTACTTAATATAAATTCAGTATCCAATGTAATAAAAATAGAATTTTATATATACTACAATAAATTCAAGGAAGGGAAGAAAAATTAAAAGGAAAAAAATGAAGTGAAACAAGAGATAAGGACTCAATTATAAACTATTTTAAATTTCAAGAACTCAATTTCAAATTTTAATAAATTCAGTTAACAAACCGTTTATCACGTTATTAATTATATTAATGGAATTCTGATGATAAGAATCCAATTAAAAATGATTTTAAACTATAAAAATATAATTCTAAGTTTTAAAACTATAAGTACTTATTTAAAAAAAACAATCAAACTACAGAGATTCAAATTGTAGTTTACTCGTTTTTGAATTTGAGCCTGAGTCCAGTTAAGAAAAATTAAAAATTGCATAGACCTAAATAATATCGATACAGTTTAGTTGTTCAAAATATAATTAACCCTGTTTATAACATGAGATAACAATATAAAAATATAAAATAATATCAATAATCAATATAAAGTATATATTAAGTGGTTTTATGAGTTAAATGAGTGATAATTTTTAGGGAAAAAAACAAATTACCTTTAATTTCAGGGTAATTATATTAAACACCTGTAAACTATTAATTTTTGTAATCAGTCATTTCAACTTTAGATAAGTCGTAAATTACATTTATATAAGGCATTTTTTCATATATTCAAGAGAAATTTAAACATCATATTATATTAATATAAATATAAAAATATAAGGATTATGATCATGAATTTTTTCACTTGTACTAGAAAAGCAAATTATATCAAAAAGAGAAAAAAATGGGAAAAATAATACACAAGTCAAATTACTTTTAAATTTGAATCACAAAACCTTTATATTATGTTTGATTTTTTATTAATTTTTATGTCAATACAAATATGTTTGCTTCCTCAAATAGTTTATAAAATGAATATTTAATATTAAATATAACTATACCAAAATTAAAAGAAATTAATTGTAAAAATTAATAATTTGTGGATGATCCAAAATTAAAATGGATAATTTTTATTTTTTCCTTAATTTTTATAATTTAAGTTTGGCTCTATTAATAAATATCCTGATTTATTTGGTGCAGAAGCAATGTTTCGTATACACATAAATTTTACAATATCCTAAACACAACTGCTAAAAATATTAACAGTGTTGCGGATCTCCGGAATTCCAGAGAAAAATGCACGAGTGGAAGTTGTGGGCCTTGGTTGTATTACGGAACAATTTCTCTTGTCATAGCTGGAAAAAAAAAATTGAATTTGAAGCTTAATTTTGAAAATATTGAAAATGGGTGAATCTATGTTATGTTAGAAAACATTATTGAGAACAATTTTATTATAAATGTTTTTATTTGAAGAATTCTTGATGAGACAAAATATCAAAATAAAAAAAATTATTTTATGGAGCATTTGATGTTATTATAATTTTAAGATTATGATTTATTATAAATTAGTGCTATAATTTTAACCAAACAGGATATATTTATAATACAATCAATCATAAAACCCAAAATATGGATTTTGAATTCCTCATACAAGCACTTGAATTGCTCAATTTATGTATTGATTATTTAGTTGAGTTTAATGATTTGCATTGAAATTGAAGGATTTTGTTCAATTAGGTTTGTGGTTACGAAGTTTATGTTTGTTTGATTCGACGATTTTTTGCGATTGCGATTTCTGAAATGCAATTTGAAAGCTCAATTTCACTGACCAATCCATCAATGCTGTTAGGGATTTGAGGATGAAACAAAAGGTATCACAATCCAGAAAAAGTGTACAAAGGGGAAGAACAAACAATCTCAGGGCGTTGTGTGCTGTAGAATCTTTGGGCAGTGTTCTAGTAAGCTATAAATAAAGATTCTTATTTTAATGATATAGCAATGAAATAATTAAATATTTTAAATCTATTTTATATTTAATAATATTGTTATAAAATTGATGACTAAAATGTTATTTTAATCTCTCATAAATGTAATTTTTTAATTTAATTTTTATTTTTAATTTGATCTTTCGTATATTTAATTTGATTTCTTTATCTTTTAATATGTTTTTAACCTTACTAATGAAATTGATGATATAAAAATTTAAAAATCTGATATGGTATTTTCTAATACTTATATAATACCCTCCATATTATAAATTTATTTTATAACTTTAATTCAAAACTTAGGGGTTATAAGACAACAACTTTAATTTATTCTCTTTTATCATTTAATATATGTTGTTTTAATCCATATAAATACTTAATCTTCTTATACAAGTTATATTTAATATCCATACAAACATTAGGTGATATTAATATAAGATTTTTGACTTTTAAATTATTATTTTAATTAAAAGGGTGTGAAATAAATGGAAAGAAAGACTTGATTAATAGTCGATAATTAATTATATATAATTTATTTTTATTTTAATGATGTATATAAAAATTATTTTTTAATATTAAATTATTAAAAAGTGCAATGAAGAAGAAGATGATGATAATAGGTGTTTTTGTCCTTATAGTTACCATAAGAACAATGATGTTAAAAAAAAAGAAAAAAATAAGGATAATGTAAATATAAATATTAATATTTCTCTTTCTATATTTTGATTAAAATAAAAGATATAATTTTTAATTTAATTAGGATTATTATTTGTAATTTATTATTAAAAAATTTTAAAACTACAATCAAACATCTCTAAAGATGACTATAATTAATCATTGAACCTAGAGTGACAAATGGATGGTTTAAATGAATTTGGATCGAGACAAATAGATGGATTGATAATGACTCATTTATCTATTCATGATCTAATTAAAATTTTATATAAATCATGGATAGACCCATCATCTATAGATAAAAGATTAGACCATATCCATTCATTTACCCATTTAATATTTATTATTTTTATATTATTTTATTCTATCATTTATATTCTCATTATTTTCCTTACCATTTTAGATATATTTTACTGCCATTATTAAACAATAATTTTATCCAATTAAAATTTTGAATTATATTTAATTCATCATTAAAAAAGTAAATTTTTTACCATGAAATTCTAAATTATATTGTAACTCCATCATTAAAAAATAAAATTCTTACTATTAAAATTTTAAATTATATTTTAAAAATATTTTATTTGCTACAAAATTGAAATGACTAATAAACTAATAATAAAACATTTTTCATTATTATAATTTCCCTTTTTTTTCCTGAAAATTTTTCTACATATTACACATACAATATGCATAAAAATGACAATTGAATAAATGTGCTTTGAAATTGACATTTTTTTAAAATATAAACATTTAGAATGAAAAAAATACACATTATTTGAAATTAGCATTTAAAAAAACTTGAAAATGTACTAAAACAAATATTTGATCACTAATATATAAATAGAAAAAAGTTAGTATATTATATAAATAAATATTAATTGACTTTTGAAAAGTTTTCAACTCTAAGTATTTTTACAAAGACTACAATATTAAACATGCCATATTTCTTATCTTACAAAATATGCTAAACATACATTTTTTTTATCCTATTAAAATGTTAAACATAAATATAAATAAATAAATAATTATTTATAGATTCACCTAATATGACCTTATTTAAAAGGGTCACTGATTATTCTATCCTTAATTATCCAAAAGTTAATATAAATGACTATAAATGAGTCATAAAAAGGATGGATATGAACAGACAAATGGATATGAATCATAATTATCAAGTCTATTAGTATATGTGATTATTTTAAAATTTTGAAAATTTTGATTTTACCTTTATTTTTTATTTAATATAATATAATATTTTTTATTTAGAAAATATTTATTTTAAATTTTAAATAAAAAATTAAATTAGATGGATCATGAATATTTATGAATAAATCTTTAATGATCATTCTATCAAATGGATTAGTATTTTATTGGACTTGCTAAATATTATGGATAGATTTAAATTGACCTAAAAATAGATGAATTGAATGGATTTATGGATAGCCATCCATTTTGTTTTTCCTAATTGAACCCATGATGGAGTATGTAAAATTCTAATCTTGTACTAATCAAGCACTTATTCCACTAAGAGAGAAATGTCCTCAAAGGCATACGTGTCCCATTTATTGGCAACCTACATGTTCTATCCTTTTAAATTTTTTTTTGTTGTCTATATCTCTCTTGGTAGAATAAGAATCTCCATTCATTTATAATATATATTAGAATTTTTCTTACATCAATACATAGTTGTTTCATATAACAACAACATAATGTTTAGGAGTTAGGAGGGAAAAGGTGGGAAGACAATGAAAAAAATGGAGGACAAGGAAAAGGAAAAAGATGAATGATTAATAGAGAACTTCTCTTTTCCTTTATTTAGATGTTAAAAAAATCCTAAAAAATTCATCTAATTGAAAGAATACAAAATAGTATATAATAGGGAGCCTTAAAAATTAATTATAAACTTTCAATCTCTCTTTCTCTTTAATCAAAGTTCAAAAAGAAAAATGGTAACATAATCTTTCTTTCCCTCTCATTTCTTTCCATTTTCCCCATTCAAACAAAATATATAAGCTGATTTAACATAGCACTTTTGGCATAACGAAGCTTGGCCTTTCATTTCAACATACAAAGTATAAGAATACAAGATATACCCTCCATTATAGAAACTTTGGGAAGAAGACTCAAAGTTCCTATACATACATAGAAAACAAAAGCAAAAGACTCCATTAAAGAAGAACCCTAAAGTAGAAAGCTGAAAAATTTTGCTAGACTACACTAAATTTAGTTATGAGAGAGAGTGCTCATGGTCAATGTTGAACTTAGCTCGTGAAAAAAAAAAAACAAAACAAAACAAAACTCCACACAAAAGGACACAACACCTTGCCACATCTGCTAACAAGCTAAATTCAAGTCCAAAGTAAGCCTACTTCTTTCAATCCTTTTTTTTTTATGTAAATTTGAATAATAGAGTTCATAGTTTCCATTCCATTTAAATTATACAATTATAATTTTTTCTATCAGAGGTTTAAAAGAGACAAAAAAAATTAATAAAATAGGTTTAAATCAATCAAGCTCGCATTCGTGTGGATCAAGTCTAATTTGGTTAGATTTATTCGTTTTACACTCCTATTTTTTTAAGGATTGATTATATGAAGCAATTTTGAACAATTAAGAGTATTTTTGAAAAATGATATTTTTTCAATTTTTTGACATTTGGTGTGGTGATACAGTTTAAAGAAAATCATGATTTTGTCAACTAAAAAGGGTAATTTCCTAGAAAAGAAAGCAATTTCCTCTCATGCACAATATAAGTCGTACATCTAATTCTGTGCATTTTTCTCCACATATATATTTTTTTTATCAACATCAAATAATAATAATTTTGCACTTTTCTAAACAAAAAAAATCTGTTGAATAGTTTTGCTTTTTCTCTAATTTTCTTTCAAATTAAACACACCCTAAGTTTAGAATTGCCTACTTACAAAGTGAACAGTAACTACTTGAATCATGTCAATTATAGCTCTCTTTATATATGTTTTTAGACAAATTAAATATACAGGAATCCTACTTCTGCTTTCTTATTCTCACTCCCTCACACACACTCTCTCACACAAAATAAATCAGGTCTTACTCTAATTCTATTCTAGGACTCATCCTCTATTACAAAGTGTGCTAAATTTACATCCAATTTAAATCTGAGTTAAGCATTTTTCTTCAGTATAAATGCTTATAATTGTGGTGCAAAGAGACATGAATTAACTGAATCACAGATCATGTGTCTAATAGTACACATTATTATATTATGACAGGTTGCTTTTCTACTGATGTTATCACAGCTTCCTTTAACTTTGGCCATACCCCTTGTTACTTTCGTAGAAAATTATGTATTTTCAAGGAGAGAATTATATAGATGGTGATTCTAAATTCAATGATTTAAGAACAAAATACAAAGTATAAGAGCACATGGTGATCCTAGAAAGGAAAATTACTAGAAAAAAAAAAACTTCAAGCATCTGCTACTGTCCTGACAGCAGCATAGAATCATATTGCAGGAGAATTACACCAAGCACCAATACCATCATCACAAACAACAATTTCGCTAGTTGCGAAGTATTCCCCCACCCCTCCTTTTTTTAAATAATAGGAATAATAAGCCACTCAATGAATGTAACATCTTGAGTTCAAACGAGAACACTTAAAAAGGAGAAAGCTTTTAAAAATGATCATCAAGTGTCACTATACGACTGGGTGAATTATTTTCTCTTTAGTCAACTAATAATCATGAAAAGGGTCTAGTATTTTACAAACATGGAACCATGCTACTACTATCCTTTCTGTCAAAATCATATTGCTGGAAGTGATGCACGTAAATGTGCAATTTGATCTGCATAGAAGAACTCAAAGAAAAGTCCACCCGAGAAATCATCTCAGAACCTGGTGTGATATGAGACAGATTCAAGCATTTCATCGTCTTATCCTGGTTATTGGACCATTGGCTTGTCATAGCAAAGATCAAACAGGCCAAGATGTAATATTTACATCAAAACCAGGGTTGGTGAGACTCCTCCTTCGATTCATCCAGCAACACATTCCTGACATTTTATCTGAAGGATCTCTACATTATTGTACAGATACAAAAATCTGTGTCCTCATCATCCGAGTCACTGACATCACTGCAGAAACAGTTGAGAGATCAGATGTTAGATGATATTAACCTTATAACAAATCTAGGATTGTTTGTCATGGTAGTATTCATTAGCAAATGTTTAACTTGCATCCCCTGTGGGGCAGAATATATCTTATGCTGATTTTCTCTTCTCTTGTCTTTTCTCCTTTTTCTTTTTCCTTTTGTTATCACCTTTGTTCTATCAACATACCTACTATCCAAAGCCTTGAGAATAACATTTGTATTACATAATTTCTTCGAAACATAAGGAAAAAAAAGCACCAAGACGATGAGTTTGATATTATCACGAATGTTCATCAGCTGTGAACAAATTAACAACATAGTTTATAATAAAATGACTACATCTTACGGTCACAATTCTGCTCTATCACTTTCTCTCACAACTCTTATAAAAACATAAGATCAACATCATCCTGTGGTCCTGACATTATTATTACTGTTTTTTTCATTTATACCGGCATCTTTGTAAAATGAA